>NW_019028843.1:0-16509 GCF_000150535.2 Carica papaya
TAAATGTTTTTGTACTTTTTCACTATCATTCGTAGTTTATTAGTGCGTTGGGACCTCAATTACTTTTTTTTTTTTTAGTGTCGTCTTTTAAAGCGTGAATTTAAATTATATAAATTTTATTATTTTTAATCATCGAACAATTTTTCTTTTTTCTTTTAAAAAAATAAAGAATCAATATTACACACTTGAGAGAAATATGTAACTAGTTATCATATATTTAGGTATAGGTAATGCATATATTTCTTATATAATGAAGAAAAAGATATAATCATTATTTGTCTAATTTTTTAGCAGCATACTTTTTTACCCAAAAGAAAAAAGAAAAGAAAAGAGAAATGTTTAGGGGGGCATACATTGAATAGTTGAATTAAATTGTAGAATTTGGGCTGACAGTATTTATGCTCAATGCCATACACTTTCAAGGCACTGAAAGCGATTGAACATTCAAAAGTATTGGGAGCATTAATTATTGATTACATATTTATTATTATTATTATTAACTATTCATTCTTTTCTTTTTCTTCTATAATCTCCTAATTTATATTTTAAATGGACTTTATTGTGCTTTTCTTTATTTTTATTTGTTTTTTTTTTCCTATTACAACAATTGTTATCAAATTCAACAATATTTTCTCGTTAGTGGATTTAGTTTCTCCACTATGTTATGATCCATATATTATACCAATGTAAATTTATAATACTACTATTATTCCTTTTTCTAATTTTGTATAGGAATCTTTTTGCACTAATTATGTCTTTTGTATTATGTTTCATTAAAATTATGTGTATGTATTAATTTAATTCATCTTGATTGTCCTGGGCATTTGTCATATCATATTTGTAATATATTTATTATACTTTTTATAATTTTTGTTATATTAAATTCTGCTAAACATAAATTTTTATTACGAACAGTTACTACTGAAATTCATTTTATATGTTACGCTGCAAAGGTCCAAAACTTAAGGAAGTTGAAATATTAAATTAACTAACTATAAACGAAACTATTTAAAATTTAGGATTTACGTTCCTTACACAATAAATAGGGGTGCCCAAATAGTTACAAAAATACCATTTTTAGGAAGTTTCAGTAACGAAATAAATAAATAAAAGAAAACACAACTAAAGATCTCATAAAGTTAACCTCTGCTGAACAACTCTGATGGGATGTGGGAAGCAGCTCTTATTCGACACTATTTTAATGTTCGAGATCTGAATCTTAATCTTTTTGATCTGAACTGTTTAAATAAAGAGGATGAGATACATTAGCATAGTAAGAATATTACACTTAACACCGATACGAAAAATCAAATGTTGGTAAAAATCGTCAAATAATTATTTCTTTTTAAACAAATTCGTTTAACTTAAAAACTATTATTTTATACTTACCCTTATGAGTAGTCAATAAGTAGTTTTAAATTTTTTCGGCCGATTTAGGGTTCCGGCACTTGCTCCGCCACCCACGATGGTGTTCCCTCTCGATATGGCCGTTTTCGATCGATTTTGGTCGATTTTGCATGAAAACCTTTGAAAAACAAGGTTAGGGAGTCTCTGTCGGTCGAAAAATGAGAAAATCGATATCCTACCAGCAGGGGAGTTCTCTGATGCGACGACTCTACCTTTCCTCTCTTGCGGTCAGGGTTTCTCTTCGGCTAAACTGCACCAGAAAGAAATGAGAAACACGATAGTCAAAAAATCAAAGGAAACAGGAAACGAAAAAGAAGTCATCGAAGAGATTTTTGGCTTGCGGCCGCGGCGGTTTAGTCGAGCTTCACTCGCATTTTCTGGCTCACCCGTTGGCCTTTTGGCTTCGATATGGATGTGAGGAGGTTCAAAATTCAATTCCGAATGAAATGAAAAAAATTTTACCCCTTTAGCGTCGTCGGTGGCTCCGGTGCTGTGGTGACGGTGTCCCTCCGGCGACTGAGCTTTCCTCTGATTGCCCTTCTTCTTCTTCTTCTTCTCCTTTCACAAGCGTCAGCTAAAGTTTTAGGAGTCGACCGAAGAGATCCTGACCGCCCATTCACATCGACGTGGAGTTAGGAGAGTCGTCCGATTCGAGACCCATTTAGGTCAATCCGTGTTCTAATCTGGGTCGTCCATCGCAATCAAATTCAACCATTCGATCACGCCTGAAGAGGAAACAGATACGAGATATCCGTGCGCGGGGGATGTAATCTGGGTCGTTGGATCGCCCGCGTGACATCCCACATGTACGTGTGTCCACGTGCCCGCCACGTGACGCACGGAGACTAGTCGCGCTGCTGACGTAGCAGTTCACGTGGCCAAACTTTTGAAATTTTTATTTTTACCCCAATTTTTCAGATTTCTTTTAAAATATGTTCTCTCTTATTTCTATTTTGATCTTGATTTTTTAAAACATTTTTAAATACACCCAAAATTCAATTTTTATAAAAAAAATTCATAAAAATTAAAATTTAAACTATTTTAATTTATTTTTTATTAATATTAAATTATCCGGACCAAATTTCTGGATCCGGATATTACGTATGCACTTTAAAGACATAATAAAAGAAAAAATAAAACATCGATAAATGAGTGTTAAGTTAATAATTTTTCTTCAGTTATACTTTCATAAAAGATTTTTAAAATTGAATATTTGAAGATAAAATATCTAATTGATATTTGAAAAGTTTATCATAATATTATGAGTATAAAACTAGTAATTTTTAGAAATCTTGTTATAATTTTAAAATTCTAAATGAGTATACTTTTATAAGCTCGAAAATTTATGCAGAGAAAATATTAGAAATGAAACTATGAAAGAGAAACAATTCTCTATTTTGCATGACTCAAATATGCTCATGCAAAAGCAACTTTTTTTTAAAAAAAGAAAAAGAAAAAAGTTTTAAAAAATATTATGAATTAATTTTATATTGTCTTAGAAAATTATCTAGTTGATTATATTTAATTCCTTGAAGTTAATAAAACATATTTAACAATTTTGGGTGAGAAGGTATACTACATTTCTGCAATGCATACAAAAAGGTATATTGGAGCTTATTCATCTACCATTTAAAACATTTAGATATTTAGAAGATGTTTTCATGCTTTGTTCATTATCAACTCATAATTAATGTTTGCAAAGTTACTCAAATAATTTGATTACAAGGTCAGTTTTGATATTATACAATTAAGAAAATCTGTTTTGATAATGTTAGTGAATTAATCCAAAGTTTTTAATGATTATTGTGTGTGTGTATATATATATTCATAACCCATATTCATACATGAAATTGTCTGGCTGAGTCGTAATTAAATTCTTTTAATGAATATCAAGATCAACAGGTTGGCCTAAAAGCAACCACCTTTGAAAGTATGCGTAATGACTCACTAATCAAACACTCTTATGTCACAGATAAACACAGCTAACCCGTCTGTTAAAATTATGGGATGTAAAAATGCATCGCGTAGGGCCTTAGGTGGAAGCAGCCGCGTGAGGAAGGCCGACGAAGCAAAAGTAGAACTTTTATGTACAGCAGCACTTGTATACATTAAGTCCACAAATTATCATAAGTTCTCCCTTCTGCAGTTATCTTACAGTCAAGACCCAAACACTTGTACTAGTAAAATTCTTGGACACATATTCTAATTGATCTACCACAACAAACAAAAATGGTTCCTTAGAAAGGATTGAAAATATACGTTGATCATAAATTTTTATCTACGACTAAAATTTAGAATCATATATTAGAATTTTTTTTGTGAATAAAATTTTATCTTTTTTAATGTTAGAGAGAGAGAAAATAAATAACTAGATAAAAGAATTACTCGGAATCATTGTTTAATCCCCAAACAAATCAAGTTAACAAGAAGTTCAAAAGTTAATTTATTTACAAAATCTAGTAAATTAGTTAGTAGATGCAACATTGACCTTAATACAATAACTAGACAACAATACCAGTGACAAAATGTAGAACAATTCCTAATCTTGATTTTTATGTAGTAATGTAATGTAATGTAATATATATATATTGGTTTTTGTAAGTCATTAGTTGGAAAGATAATCAAGGTTTGGCATGGTGGTATTTATTTTATGCCAATCTAGGCTAGTAGTAAAATGTTGGATATAACTCTTTTATGGGCCCCATTAATTCTGGATCGCAGTGATCCAGCTACTCTTATTTCTGAAAAATAAAAATAAAAATATTCATTTTAATATTGTTCCTAACTTCTAAACCAACTTATTAATTTTGTATATCATTCATCTTCCATGAAAAATCATTTTTTATAATTTCGTACATATTCATCTTGCCCGAAAAATCATTTTTACATCCAAATATAGATGTAAATATACATTTTTCTTTCGTTCAAAAATTGAATTAATTGCTTAAAGATTGCGTAGAATAACTAATAAAATATGGTACGATTTAATTTTTTGTTTTGTTTAAATAAATATGCATCTCTAATATTTTCATCTATATTTATACTTTTTATTCAAATACATTTGAAATTTACCAAAAGTCTACTATTTTAATTTAAATAATTACAAACACGACATGTACATAAATGTCGCGGTGGCAACATTAAACATGGCCTGTGACACATTAGTTAGAAGGATGAACTAAGGTTGCTACTAGATGCCATAATGACCAAAGTTAAGAAAAAGATGAACGACCTCTACTTGTGTACGGACCTAAGTACATACAGGTTGAGGAAGGTGAATGTGAAAAAGAGATTAAAGGATTAAAAGATGAAAGAACTGTAAAGAAAAATAAAGAAGATCTTGAGAGACTTTATAAAAATATATATATATAAAGAAATTGAAGAAGGAGATGGTGCAATGGTGCTACCTTTCAATATATAAATGTTTACGTAAAAGTATAATGCCCCAAACTCAAGCACTGATAATTCAATAATTTTTATGACTCAAACCACCAATTTTTAAAAAATTGAATTTAAATATATATTAGTATATGAGTTGAACTCTTATATGGAGTTTAATAATTAAATATCTTTCTAATATGGGCTTGAGTATCACAATCTTCATCATTCAAATTTTTAATATTCTTATTAAGTTCACATATAACACAATCACAAATGATAATTCAAAAGCCAATAAGATATGAGATTGTACCGGTTGGAGTTAGCAAACTGATATATGCTCTAATACTATTTACAATACTCTAGGCTTAAGCACCATTAGTCCAATAACTTTTTAGATCTAAATTGTAAGCTTTTAATAGTTTAAGTTTATTTGACTGGTAGTACGCCACTTGAGCTTTTATTTAAAGTTTAAAAATCATATATATTATTAACGTAAAACCGAATATTATAATAAAAACTCAATTCGCATACTATTAATAACTTAAACTTAAACTTCTAAAAGACAATAGTCTGGATCTAAAAGGTTATTAGACTAATGGTACTTGGGTCGGGGTGTTATAAATAATATTGAGTATGTTCTAGTCCAATAATTATGGATGGTAATATCTTGGTTGTGAGGTTTTAGATTATAATTTTTTATTTTTGAACATGTGATTTTAAGTAGGGTATCAATAATTTGAATAATGGAGATTGTGATATCTCAATCTCATATCAGAAAAATATATAATTATTGAACTCTATATTAGGGTTCAAGTCACATACTATTAATAATTTGAGTTTAAACTTTTGATAATTAATGATTTGAATTAAAGATTATTAGTTTAAGAGTCGACTAGGTGCAAAGAGATGTAGAGATGGTTATGAATTTTGTTGGTCTAATTTAATGTTTCAGGTTGAGAAAATTTTGGTTGATACTGCCAAATAGTTCATTAATTAACAATAAATTAAATTTATATTAATTAAACGACATAACTTAATTTAAAATGAATAACTTAAAATGGATATAAACAAAAAAATAATATTATATAAGCTTATTTAAATAAATAAATTTGTACATTAATTTATTTTTTTTTTTAATCTTTAAAGATACGCCATCTTAAAAAATTTGAACTAATCTATATAGTTTTATTTTATGATGAAAACTTTAATAATTTTGTAATTTATTTTTTAGAGAAGAAAATGATAATTATGATGTCTTACAACTCTACATAGTTATTAAGAGGAGATGATAAATAAAAAAAAATTATGTCAATATTTTAATTCATTAGTGTATTTATAGAACTGTAATAATTAAATTAAATTAAATTTTAATAAATCGATTAGATTTTATAATAAAAATAACATCACTTATCGTTAAATTTTTTTAATTGAAATAATTATAATAACTTAAAATTTTGACTAAATTTTTTATATTGAAAAAAAAATGTGAAGGAGAAATGTAAAGTGAGAAGGGCCTACACGATAAGAAAAGGGAAAAAAAAAAGAAACATGGAGTGTCAAGTGAGGCATAGAAAGTGAAGTGTCATTAACACAGCTAGCAAGTATGTGTCAATGATTTGATTCAGGGTGCAGTCTTGTTTTGGACTTCCCCATCTATTGTGTTTTCTCAACACATACATACAATACATATATACATATATATATATATATATAGATGCTTATGCCCTTAAATCATTCACTTATGTAGGCCTCTCCTCTCACGTGGTGGGTATTCCTTATGATTTTGGAAAGTCTAAAAAAAAATTATATATACACTGTAACACCCACTAATTTTTTTTTTTAATTTTTTTTTATTATTATTATTATTAATTTTATTTAGTTTATTTTATAATTTTATTATTTTAATTGATTTATTTAATTTAATTTAATTATTTTCTAATAAAAATAAAAATAATAATAATAATAAAATTGGATAAAAATATTATTTGGATAGAATTGAAATTGATTTTGGAAAAAAATGGTGAAAATTAGGATTCTGGGGGTATATTTGAAAAGAAAATCGGAAATCGGGGGGTCAAAACGCAATTTAGAAAAATTGTGCTCCGTCAGTGCCACGTCAGCAGCCACGTCAGCGGCCCAGTCAGGAGCCCTGGCCAACCAGGACTTGCCGCGTGGAAAGACCACGTCGACCCGGGAACGGGCCACGTGGGCGATCCGCGTGCGCGCGATCGGACGGCTCAGATGCGTCCCCGCGCGCACGGACGGCCCAGATCAAGTGTGCGCACGGACGGCCCAGAATGGACAGCTGTGATTAAAAGGCAAAAGGGTATAAATAAAACCCCCACACCTGACCACAAAAACCCTAGCCGCCTGCCCTCGCCGGAGAAGACGAACCAGACGCCGGAGGAGCCGGCCGCCGCCACCCGCCGCCGCACCGGGGAGTTTTCCGACCGCCGATCGAGGTAAATTTCATACCCCCGGCTTGTTTTTCAATGCTGAGTTCCCCTATGGCCAAATCAGAGCCAAAATCCCGGCCAAACGGCCGAAACCCAGCGGCGCTACCGCGCCCCACCTCGGTTTTTGCCTCTGATGAGGCCCTTCCCGGCCTCCGTTTGATACAATTTTTATATCACCGTGATCACCATTCTTTTCTCTACAGGTTGATCGGAGCCAAATCACCAAAACACAAACCTTACCGGAGAGCCGCCGCACCCAAGAGCACCGTCGCCGGTAAGCTTCGGTTTTTCGTAATTTTTTGGCCCCCCGAGGGCCCTAGGGTTGTTTTATCGCAAGGACCGATGCAAGTGTGGCCGAATTCGGCTAGAAACGGCCGAAAACAGCCAACCCGAGGCGAATCGCCACCGCCAGCGGCGGTGCCGTCGCCGGAGTACGGCGGAGCCGCCGTGCTGGAGTTGCGATATTGGCCGAAAGGGGCCCTGGGCCTAATTTGGGATTTTTGGAACACGTGCAAGTACCAGTAGTGCGTTTCAGTTCCCCGAGAAAAATTCAGGAAAAATTAGGGACAGCCTGTAGGCGCACTGTGAAGCCGTGTTCGGACCCCGAAACGTGTAAGGACCCCTCACCTTATTTCCTATCACGGTATTAAAGTTCAATAAATGATAAAAACGGTATTTCATGAATCAACGAATGTGTGAAAATTGCTTAAGGTCGCTAATGGAGCCCGAATCTGGTGTGTTTGTCGGTTAGCTGTTGTTTGGCCTATTTTACGGTTTTAAATGCAGTATGAGGTCTGACGTTTTCATTTTATAGTTTCGTGTGCATATATTATTGTTTTATTGATTATGGGTTGAATGACTGAGAACCCGATGTTGTATGTTGTCTTGTTTGGCATAAATTACTGGTTTGCTTGTTTGTATGTGAATTGATGATGTTGACTGGGAAAAAGGGGAATGAAAGGTTATGTAAATTGATAATTGTATAATGTGGTCAGCCTGACTAGATATCCTGGGAGATGGTGGACGGACCGGGTCCGTAGGGAACCCTACCAGGATTGTGGTCTCTCATACCGGACGGGGTATGGAGTCCTTATGTGTTTTGGCGCCCATACCGGACGGAGTATGGGGACGGCCCGTTTCACCCTTATACCGGACGGGGTATTGAGGTTTATAGTTTTGGCGCCCATACCGGACGGGGTATGGGGACGGTCCTGAAATCTGATTACAAGTGTTAAGGGTTCACGGGTAGCGGGACCCCTATAGATCCCCATGAATACTAGTAGGCTGGTAAATGAAGAAAAAATATGTTGTGTAATGATTAAATTGCAAAAGGCGTTATAAGTATTATGTTATATAGTTCATATGATTTCATGATGATGATAATGTTATTGCTTTCGTATATTATTTTATGAATTTCACCGAGATAAGTGGATAGTAAAGGATTTTATTATTGATAAAAGAATTTGTTGTAAATTATGCTCCATTGGTCTTTTTGTGTTTTCTACCCACTTTTACCTCCGTGACGGTGAGATAGTGTGATGTCTTTACTGGGCTGGTGTAGCTCATTCCTTATTTAATCATTTCAGATCAAGAAGACATTGTTCCCGAGCCCGTTCCACAGGAAGACGGCGAAGGGGACGCCTAAAGACTCCGTAGTTATATTTATAGCTTTTACTTTCGAGTTTCTCTTTTAGTTAGTTTGTTCTTTTGTACTTGAGCACGTTTTTTGTTTTAGTGTAAGGGATGTTAATCAAAATTTTGATAATATTTCCACATTTGATCTTTTTAATACACATATTTCATTTTAAATTTCCGGGACCGTTACATACACTTTACAAAATATTTACTATTTTACATGAGTGTAATGCAAGTGATTTTATGTATGTCTACGGTCCCTGGTTTTTATTTTATTTTTTTTTTCTTACCACCCAACGTTTAATCTAATCTAAGCCATAGACGATGTTCCATCATCTTAACTTTTTTCACTTTAATAAAAAGAAATTGAATGTATAATAGATCTAAATAATTATTTTAAAGAATCACAAAATATGATAGTGCAAAGAATATTTTAAATAGAGGGATATTATTGTAATTTTGATATAAATTGATCAATTAATTTAATTATTTTATTCTAATTTTAGAAATAAGCCACAGGAATTGAAAAAGAATCCGTCCACGTTTGATACGAAGTTCTACGAAACAATACAAAATCAAAATTTTCACTCAATTTTCTAGTATTTATTTTTAAAAAATTTTAAAAAACAATATATATATATATATATCTTATGCATATGTTGCATGCTGATTATTTTTTAAAAATGGTATTTCCGAGAAAATTTTAAAATATTTTAACAGTTATTAAAATTTTTAAAAATTTCATATAAGATTTTCTTTAAAAATATTTATAAAAGTAAGTAATAATGCACATTGTTTAGGAACCAATTTATCTACTTACAACATTAAAATTATATCTTCAAAACCAAGAAAAGAAAAACATTCCTACACTATCATTATGTGTATTAAATTGTACTTTCTATTTGTAATTCTATCCATCTTAAACTTAGACTATTATAAAACATTAAATTATTCATCATTATGTTTAGAAAATAAGAAACATAATTGAATCAAAGGGGGTGGGGGGAGAAATGTCCAAGAAAATAAGAGAAATTCGTTCATATTGTTTTTATTTTGTGAAATAAATAATATATGTCTTAATTTTAGCAGATTATACAATTAAAGATATAGGGTTCGATTTGATTTTTTTAAAAAAAAAAATTCATATTATTTTTCTCAAAATGATGGAAAGTCCACACTAACGACCCACTAATCTATGTTTATTATATTAGCGAAATAAGGCCCATAAGAAACTTTGGTCATGATGTGATTATATTTGGGCTTTCAAATAGGCCTCTAAAGTGCAACATCCACTGGAAACCACCAACTTTTTATAGTGACTTCAGTGTTCGGATGAAGAGAATTTTGGGGTAAATAATTATTTTATATTTTCTCTCACTTAACCGAGTACACGATTTTGTAAAATTGAGGTTAAGAAAAGGAAAAAGTTTGCATCAATCAAATTAATTACCATTTTAAACCATAAAATTACATTTATTTCTATTAATATATTCTTATATTAAAATTACATAGTCGTAACTTCGACAAGAAAGTGAAATCAAATACGTTTTTTTCAAGAAATTAGTTCATTTTCAGAAAAGACTAAATATAAATTTAATGTGTTATCAATTGTATATGTTGACCACAAATTTATGATAATCGAATGGGATAGTGAATTGGCTTATATTGTTTTAAGTCTTTAATCAATTTTTTAACCTTCTAATGTGATATTTGGAGTTAAAATATGCAATTTCACCTATGTGAATATGTTCATTATATAGTATGTGTAAAATTATATGAATGATAGTAAAGTCTATTCTTATTAATTAAGTTTTTAAAATGATAATGATGATATGAACAATTAAGAAAAATTCAGTCTTTTTGTGATTATCTAATTAAGTATGTATAAGTGATGTGAGTACAATCATGATCAAGTAATAATGAACAACAATTAAAGTAAAGAAAATAGGGAAGAGAGAGCGTAAAACATAATTACAATTAAATTTTAGATGTAAAAATGATGAGAATGTGAAATCCCAACCATTTATGCATACAAAACATTATTTTTTATTTTGTGTCATATTTATTTATAAAGTACAAACCAAAACCGGTGAAATTGAATGACATTATTTGAATATTACTATATGTACATGCGAAGAAATTATCAAAAGTGTTATATTTACTTAAAAATTGGGAGTTCCTATCATAATGTATTTATAAAATATCATTTCAATACAGGTTATCTTTTGTGAAGATATATTTTTATTTAAATTTAAAGATAGTAGGAGCGAGAGTCTTTACAACTAATGTTGTTCTAACAAACTTAAAATTAAAATAAAAGTACTTGAGAGAGTAACTAAGAGTGATATGATATAAAACATTTCATATTCAATGATTATATGTTTAACATATTCTTTTGATAATAAATTATCAATATGAACAAAATTATTTACTGGTTAACAAAATTTGAAAATTAATATTTTGTTATGAAAATGAGAATAGAATGTTATTTGTTTTACTTTTTAAAATTTTTAAGGTAATTGGATATAAATGAATATTAAAAAAAAAAAAAAAAAAAGTCGAAACCATATTACATGATTGACAAGAGCAAAACTAGACTCGTATGAAAAGTTTTAAACAAAATTAAGAAATTAATTTTTTAAAATGTTATTTCCCCACATATCCACCCTATTATTATTAATCATTCAATAATTAGCAATTTTGTATTTTCCTAAACTGTGGCCTTCAAAAAGGGAAAGGTATTTTCCAATCTTGCAATTGAACGGTGATGATTACTTCAAAAATTTTAAAAAGAAAAAAACGAAGCAACTGGATATTATTAAACTGTAATCCCATGGTGATATTATTGGGGATGCATAATTGGTTGTCAGTCGTATAATGATCATAATCCCCATGTGCCCACGTGCAGCAAAAATGAGTATGCAAATCTGAAATTTCTTCTATTAATTTAATAGCATATGTTTTTATTTTATTTTTTAATCAAAGTTTATTATATTTTAGCAATTAATTAGTACTAATTACAATCAATAATCTTTACTTTTATACAGATAGATAAAATGCAAACTATTCATTTTGTGTATTCAATTCAGTTATAGATAATCAAAGGAATAATGAATTGATAATTAATGTGTATATATATACATGAATATATATATATATATATATTTCAGTAGAATGTCTGATTTGATTCTTTAACTTTAATTAGCAGTAACTATGCATCACATGTAAAATTTCTGTTAAAATTTTTAATGAAAGCTTTTGTTCTTAATTGATATTATTTATTCTAAAAATAATGAGACCGTAACCTGTAAGAGGTCCAATGAGATACTATTTATTTTTATTTTATTGTCTAAAGAATGTCTTGCTCAATCCATAATGTTTATGTTTGAAATAAATCAAAATTTTCATTAAATTTATTTATAAATTTATATGTAATGTGATCAAATAGAAAATAATGAGAATTTATCTCCAATAAACAACACAGTTTTATGTAAAATATTAAAAAATATATATATAAGCTAAAGTTATTTAATTTTAATGACATTTTAAATTTTGCTTGCTCTAATTTGAAATAGAATTTTATGTGGAATCTTTTTCTTTGCATTCTAATAAAGTTTCGGATAAATTACCCTTTTAGTTGATAAATTACTTGTGGTGTCATAATTAAACCCCTTTTTTGGGTTTGTACCTTAATTGTAACAGACTAAAACAACGTTGCTTTGAAAAATTTTAAAACGGTGTCGTTTTAAGTAGGAAAAAAAAAATTTATAGACTTAGTCATATTGGAGATAAAAGAATAAACAAATTATACAAGGAAAGTTACATTGACAAATATGACTATGAATCATATCCAACTTATGAATCTTGTCTCAAAGAATATATGACTAAATCTTCATTTATTGGAAGTGGAGAAAGAGCTTATGGATTATTCAGACTAATTCATACTAATGTTTGTGGCCCCATTAAAATTCAAGTCAGATGAGGATATTCTAACTTTATCACCTTCACTGATGATACGTCAAGATATGAATTTGTGTATCTTATGAAATATAAATCTGAATCTTTTAAAATGTTCAAAAGATTCCATAGTGAAGTTGAGAAACATATTGATAAAAACATGAAAGTGCTAAGATCTTATAGAGGATGAGAATATCTTAGTGATGATTTTACTAGATAACTCAAAGATAATGGGATTCTCTCATAGTGGACCCTCCTAGAATACCACAACACAATGGTGTGTCCAAAAAAAAGAAATCAAACCTTATTAGATATGGTGAGATCAATGAACGGGTTTATAGACCTTCTAATTAATTTATGAGACTATACTTTGAAAATTACAATATATTTGCTAAATAAAGTACCCATTAAGTCAGTCTCTATAACACCATATGAGATATGAAAATAACGTAAACTGAGCCTTAAACATGTTAAAGTTTGGAGTTGTCCAGCTTATGTTAATAAATTGCAAACTGATAAGAATTTGATGACAATGGATCTGGTACAATCTGTTGTCTTTCGGTATAAACATGAACAATTAGTGGTACTTGAGTCAAAGACACACTAATACTATCATCAACTTGCTCAAGTAGGGTTTGAGGTATATTATCTAGAGAAATACTATTATCTATTTACTTAGTGGAGACACCTGGTGTGAAACTATAAATGAGTCATTCATCATTCGCTCTCTAATTTGTAAACTTGGATAATGAGAAGAAAACTGGTGTATTTTTTGAAAAAACCACATCAGTTGATACCAAATATTTATTAAGATCTGAAAAGTAGCACTAGTATCCTTTTTGAAGGCGAAAATAAGAAACCACAGACATATTCGCCTCTGGTTTGGGAAAGTGAAGAGGGAGGAGAGGAGACCTGCACGACGAGGAAGAAGGGTTGTGCATGACTCCTCTCACCCCTTCCTATAAAACACAAAGGGAGGGAAACATATCAGAGCATATAGATAGAGAGAGAGAGAGAGAGAAGGACAGCGTGTAGCGAGAGAGAGCTCTGGCGGAGAAAAGAAAAAGCAACGACAGTGCAGTGTTCCTAAGTCGCGCTAGACCCGTGCGAAGAAAGAACCGAGGAGGAGAAAACCAAAGCATATTCGCGAAATCAATCTGTTTGAACAAGGTGGTGCATCGAAGAAGAAGACGATATGCGCAACGGCTCGATGCTCATTCTGGTTGTTTCGCGGTTCTTTCCTATGCAATTTCACCATATCTGCGCTGGATCTGAGGGTGCGAAGCATTTTATGGCAAGTTCTAATCAATTTGTAGCAGTTTGCAACAGTAAACGGTGGTCCAACGGCAGTGCGTGACAGTTTCCAGTGGTGGCACATGTACACTCTGGTGACATCGTGTGGAGGCATGCAGCAACGCATCCCTTCAGTGGTTACGCACGATTGTATTTGGCATTCGAGAAATCTTATGTGATTTAGATCCCCGAACAGAAATCAGGTAAACGCATTTGTACTGCAAATGTAGTTTAATCTGTTTAAGTGATTAATTAATAATACTTAGTAGGTGATTTTTTAAATAATTAGTTTAACAATTAATAATTAAGTGCAAGATTCTGACGGAATTTTATTATTGATTGTTGTGTTCTTATTTATGTTTATTACTAAAATTACTGATGAATTTTTCTGCTATGTTTGTAACCAAATTCGTAGATGTACTGATTGTTATGTAATTGTGAATATATTAAAGATACGTAGAAAAGTCTAATTTACAGTATATATGTTACAAGTATAAGAAATATTAAATGATAAACTTAGAGAGCTTATTAGCGAGTTGATATAAGTAGATAATTATTAAAAGATTTGGAAAATCCATTTAACCGGTGTCAAAGATGGGTGTGTGCATGTGTGACTAATTTGATGGGTGATCTGGGTGAAACCTACACATGCATACGACCTCAGTCAGACATGACTGGGAAGTCTCATACTAGACGTCGTGGTTGAGAATCTGTTATCTGTTATCTTATGCCTATAAACCTTCGAGAAATGAGGATCTGTTATCTGTTGGTATCCACGGGGTAGAGGGGATCCTTTCTACCCTCGATGATACTGGCAGAAATGACATCGCGTAGTGAAACTTAAAAGATGAAATGATAAAAATAATCAACAATTGTGATATTGTTAAATATGATGAAACCATTTTCTATGGGATGTAAACTATTATAAATAGATCTAAATTTCTGTGTAAAGCTTGTGATATTGAAATACTGAATTATGATGTTTATTTAATTATTTATCTGACACTGAATTTGAATATTTACTGAGCTATTTATACTAAATATTGATGTTTATCGAACAAATTAATTTATAAGGTTTAGTGAATGAATTAGAGTGTAGATAATATGGTTTCTCTGAACTAAAGAGAAAAGTATTTTAAACTCTCTCCGTCAGTAGTTTTATATTTTATACCAGCTTAGATGGATTACCCTATTATTTGTGGTACTTACATGCTTACTGAGCATATTAAGCTCACCCTATTTATTATTCATTTCTTTAATATCAATATATTCAGAACTCCGCTCCTGAATAGTGAACGACTTGTTAGGAGATCGTTTAATTTTTATTTTAATTCGAACAAAACTTAATACTAATTATCTCATTTTTAGTGAGTATTTATTTTAAAGTTTACACACGTCTCATAGATATTGGATATTTTGAACTAAGTATGCAACGAATGTACTTTTTATTATTTTAAAATTTGTTGCACAAAGTATTTTTATAGATTATTTTATCATGATATAATACGCATACAGTCAGGACTTTGGATGGGAGTCCGGGTTGTTACAGTTGGTATCAGAGTCCACGTTTTTTAGCACCGTCCCTTGTATATGAGACTTAACGATAAGATTATAGTTGAGAATATAGTTTTAAAAAAGTAAATCTTAAAACTTTTATTTGATGATGTAGGCAAATGAAAATGATGTGAGGACGACCCCCCACGAACAGATTTTCTCAAATAAAATCATTACGAGAAGATGTTGATCATCTTTATAACTTGGTGGAGATGCTCGTTACTGGTCAACAGGTAAGAGAAGAAATGAGGGACTTTCCTTATCTTCCCCTTGTCCTATATGGGGAGATCTGTCAGATCCTCCACCTCCTCTTCTACCTCAACAAGGCCCAACTCTACTAGCAATGGATCCACGTTATGTTAATAAGTACAAGCGACTGAATCCATTCCCATTTACAAGAGCATCAACTTTCTATGAGGCTGAAAATTGGCTAAAAACAACACAGAACTCTTTCAGAGTTTTGAAAGTGACTGATGAACAGAAGGTTATCTTCGTCACCTTTATACTTGAGGGAGAAATAAAGCGTTGATAGGAAGTTAAACAGACTACTCTACCCACGCCCACCACATGAAAACACTTCTTTGAGGTGTTTAATGTCGAGTACTTCCCTGACCACATTCGTCATCAAAAGGAGATAGAATTCGCGCAGCCTACTGAGGGAAGTCTCTTAGTCACTAATTATGTTAGAAGGTTCACAGAGCTTAATCGCTACTCTCCCGATATTACATTTGATGAAGGAAAGATGGTTCAACGATTTCAGTGGGGTCTTCGTTCAGAGATTAGGAACTCATTGTTAGTACTTGAGCTTTGTACCTATCAGTAGGTT
>NW_019028844.1:0-16530 GCF_000150535.2 Carica papaya
TTTAATTGCAATATGGCAATACCATATATATATATATATATACTTGTAGTACAAAACCATACATTCTCCTCAAATTAAAAATCTTCTAACCACTAGGTAATATACCTTTCAACACATTTGAAAAGTCCTTTCTTATAAACTTTTCATTAAGTATTTTATATTTTTTAAATTAATAAATATTAATTTAACCTGTTATTTATAATAGTATTAAACAAAACCAACTCATATATAAGCAAAACTACAATTATTCAGCGATAAAAAAATATATATTTAATTTTTTATACAAACACTCAAAAAATTTATAGATAGAATGAGGTCGGCTGGTTGGCTAATGATATTATTTTCTACAACATGTATATATAGATAGATAGATATATATATATATATATATACATTTATTTAAGTTTAGTTCAGAATGAAATTGAAGTTTCAGATTTTTAATTAAGCTTAACTTTAAAAAATAAAATGAACGTTGGTTATTATAAAATGACATATTATTTAAACAAATATTATATTTAAAAACCATTTAATCCATAAATTCTAAATGTGCCTAGGAAAAACTTTTATTGTAACAGCTCCGGAAATTCAAAATGGAATGTATATTAAAAATATCAAATGCGGAAGCGAATTCAAAATTTGAATAACATCCCTTACACTAAAACCAAAAACGTGCTCACAAAATATAAAAGATCAAACTAGCTAAAGGAGAAACTTGAAAGTAAAAGCTACGAATATGACTATGGAGTCTTTAGGCATCCCCTTCGTCGTCCTCCTGCGGAACCGGCTCGGGAACGATGTCCTCTTGATCTGAAATGATTAAATAAAGAATGAGCTACACTAGCCCAGTAAGACATCACGATATCTCACCGTCACGGAGGTAAGGTGGGTAGAGACACAAGAAGACCAATGGAGCATATTTACAATAATCCTTTATTATATAAACCTTTACATTCACTTACCTCGGTGAAATTCATAAATAATATACGAAAGCAATAACATCATCATCATCATGGAATCATATATAAACTGTATAACGTAATACTTATCAAGCCTTTCGTAATTCAATCGTTACACAATATATTTTCCTCATTTACCAGCCCACTAGTATCCATGGGGATCCATAGGGGTCCCGCTACCCGTTAACCCTTAACACTTGAAATCATATTCCAGGGCCGTCCCCATACCCCGTCTGGTATGGGCGCCAAAACTATAAACCTCATTACCCCGTCCGGTATGAGGGTGAAATGGGTCGTCCCCATACCCCGTCCGGTATGGGCGCCAAAACCATAAACCTCATTACCCCGTCCGGTATGAGGGTGAAACGGGCCGTCCCCATACCCCGTCCGGTATGGGCGCCAAAATACATAAGATCTCCATACCCCGTCCGGTATGGGAGTCCACAATCCCGGTAGGGTTCCCTACGGACCCGGTCCGTCCACCATCTCCCAGGATATCTAGTCAAGCTGACCACATTATACAATTACCCATTTACATAATCTTTCATTCTCTTTTTTCCTCAGTCAGCATTATCAATATACATACAAACAAGCAAGACGATAATTTATGCCAAACAGACAACATACAGTATCAATATCCCAATCATTCAATCCATAATCAGTAAAATAGTAAAATATGCACACGAAACTATAAAATGAAAACATCAAACCTCATGCTGCATTTAAAACTGCAAAACAGGCCAAATAACAGTTAACCGACAAACACACTAGACTCGGGCTCCATTAGCGACCTTAAGCAATTTCACACATTCGTTTATTCATGAAATACCGTTTTATCATTTATTGAACTTTAAGACCGTGATAGGAAATAGGGTGAGGGGTCCTTACTCGTTTCGGGGTCCGAACACGGCTTCACAGTGCGCTTGCAGGCTGTCCCTAATTTTCCCTAAATTTTTCCCGGGGAACTGAAACGCACTACTGGTACCTGCACGTGTTCCAAAAAAATCCCAAATTAGGCCCAGGGCCCCTTTCGGCCAATATCACAACTCCAGTACGGCGGCTCCGCCGTGCTCCGGCGACGGCGCCGCCGCTTGCGCCGGCGGTTCGCCTCAGGTTGGCCGTTTTCGGCCGAATTCGGCCACACTCGCATTGGTTCCTGCGATAAAATAACCCTACGGCCCTCGGGGGGCCGAAAATTTACGGAAAACTGAAGCTTACCGGCGGCGGTGCTCTCGGGTGCGGCGGCTCTCCGGTGAAGTTCGTGTTTTGGTGATTCGGCTCCGACCAACCTGTAGAGAAAAGAATGGTGATCACGGTGATATAAAAATTGCATTAAACGGAGGCCGGGAAGGGCCTCATCGGAGGCAAAAATCGAGGAGGGGCGCGGCGGCGCCGCTAGCTTTCGGCCGTGTCTTCCGGCCGTTTGGCCAAGATTTTGGCTCCGATTTGGCCACTGGGGAAATCAGCATGGAAAAACGAGTCGGGGGTATGAAATTTACCCCGATCGGCGGTCGGAAATCCCTCCAGTGCGGCGGCGGGTGGCAGCGGCCGGCTTCTGGTTCGTCTTCTCCGGCGAGGGCAGGCGGCTAGGGTTTGGGGTCTGGTGTGGGGGTCTTATTTATACCCTTTTGCCTTTTGATCTCAGCCGTCCATTTTGTTTTAATCTGGGCCGTCCGTGCGATTAAATCTGGGCCGTCCGTGCGCGCGATTGATCTGGACCATCCGATCGCGCGCACGCGGATCGCCAACATGGCCCGTCCCCGGTCGACGGGGTTTTGCCACGTGGCAGGTCCTGGTTGGCCAGGACTGTTGACTGGGTCTGCTGACGTGGCTGCTGACGTGGCGCGCACGTTTTTTTTTTTTTTTCTTCAATTTCCCGGGCGCTACAACTCTCCCCCCCTTAAAGAAATTTGGTCCCCAAATTTGTCTCGTTACTCTTGATCGAACAGATGGGGATATTGGGCCCTAAATTCTGATTCCAGTTCCCAAGTAGCCTCCCTGGGCGTGTGGTTCTGCCATACGACTTTTACAAATGATATTTCTCGGTTGCGGAGTATTCTACTCTCTCGGTCCGTGATACCGACTGGTACTTCTTCATAAGACAAGTCCTCTCGGAGTGGAAGCGGTTCATGAGCCAAGACATGAGAAGGGTCCGGATTGTACTTACGTAGCATAGATACGTGAAACACATTATGAACCCGGGAGAGCTCAGGAGGCAGTGCAAGTCTGTAGGCAGTGGTACCAATCTTGTCTAAGATTTCAAAGGGTCCAATATATTTGGGGTTTAATTTTCCCCTCCTGCCGAACCTACTAATTCCTTTGAAGGGGGTGACTTTAAGAAACACCAGGTCGCCTTTCTCAAAGGCCAGGTCTTTCCTCCGTGTATCAGCATAACTCTTCTGCCTACTCTGAGTTGTCTGGATGTTCTTCTTGATCTTAACTATCTTGGACGTGGTTTCTTCTACCAAATTCGGGCCAAACAATCTTCTGTCGCCCACTTCCTCCCAACAGATCGGTGACCTGCACGGACGCCCGTATAGCGCCTCGTATGGGGCCATGCCGATGCTTGCTTGGTAACTGTTGTTGTAAGCAAACTCTATCAGGGGTAGGTGGTCGTCCCAATGGCCCCCGGAGTCAAGGACACAAGCTCGGAGCATATCCTCCAGCGTACGAATTGTCCTCTCTGATTGTCCATCGGTTTGGGGGTGGAAAGCAGTACTAAGAGACAGCTTTATTCCCATAGCTTGCTGGAAACTATTCCAAAACCGAGAAGTGAATCTGGGATCCCTGTCGGATACTACTGTTACTGGAACTCCATGCAGTCTGACTACCTCCCGGATATACATTCTTGCCAACTTGTCCAAAGGATCAGTCATTCTGATGGCCAGGAAGTGGGAAGACTTAGTGAGTCGGTCAACAATTACCCATATAGCATCATGTCCCAATCGTGCCTTGGGTAGTCCCGATACGAAGTCCATGGTGATGTGTTCCCACTTCCACTTTGGAATCGGTAAGGGCTGAAGTAACCCGCCCGGGCGTTGATGTTCTGCTTTGACCTGCTGACATACCAAGCACTTAGATACAAAGTCGGTTATATCTCTCTTCATCCCATTCCACCAGAACTGAGGTCGCATAGTTTGGTACATTTTCGTACTTCTTGGATGCATGACGAACCTTGAACTATGGGACTCTGTCATGATGTCTCTTTTTAACTCACTGTCGTCTGGGACACACACTCTATCCTTGAAACGAATCAATCCGTCGGCAGAGATCTGAAATTCTGAGCTCACTCCCTGTTCTGCATCCTTCTTGCGGGTTACTAGGGCGGGGTCGACTGACTGGGCTTCCTTTATTCTTTGGATTAACTCGGGTTGGACTGCTAGGTGGCCCAAACATGTGACTCTCTTCAGATCTCGCAGGCGAACCTGCTGTGTAGCCCCAATGGACCTACACTCGGAAACCATCAGATGGGCTAGGGTGCCTGCACTTTTCCTGCTGAGGGCATCGGCCACTACGTTGCCCTTACCTGGATGGTATAGGATGTCACAATCATAGTCCTTGAGGAGTTCCATCCACCTTCTCTGACGCATGTTGAGATCCTTCTGAGTGAAGATGTGCTTCAAACTCTTATGATCGGTGTAGATCTGAAAGGTCTCTCCATACAAATAATGGCGCCAGGTTTTCAAGGCGTGTATGATTGCGGCAAGCTCCAAGTCATGGGTAGGATAGTTCTTCTCATGATTCTTTAGCTGTCTAGACCCATATGCTATAACCTTTCCATGCTGCATTAGGACACAACCCAGGCCCAGATAGGAGGCATCACTATAAACTGTGTACCCTCCTGATCCACTCGGTAGAGCCAGCACTGGTGCAGTAGTCAGTCGCTTCTTCAACTCTGAAAAACTCCTTTCGTAGTTCTCATTCCATTCAAACTTTACATTCTTCTTTGTGAGTCGGGTTAGAGGAGCTGCTAGACTAGAGAACCCTTCGACAAACCGGCGGTAATAACCTGCCATCCCTAGGAAACTGCGAATTTCCTTAACTGTTGTCAGCCTTTCCCAACCAAGTACCGCTTCAACCTTTTCGGGGTTTACCGACACCCCTTCCTTCGATATAACATGTTCTAGGAAGGCGGTTTGCTCGAGCCAAAATCCACACTTGTTCAACTTCACATACAACTTCTTTTCCCTAAGTACCTGTAGGACTTGGGCAAGATGATGAGCATGTTCTTCCCTACTTTTTGAGTAGACTAAGATATCATCGATGAATACGATGACAAATTAGTCCAAGAATTCTCTGAAGATCCTGTTCATTAGATCCATAAAGATGGCCGGGGCGTTGGTTAGCCCAAACGGCATAACCAGGAACTCATAGTGTCCGTACCTGATTCGAAAAGTCGTCTTGGGGATGTCTTCTGCTCTCACTTTTACCTGATGGTAACCTGATCGTAGATCTATTTTAGAAAAGACCTGTGCACCCTGCAACTGATCGAAAAGGTCATCAATCCGGGGAAGAGGGTATTTGTTCTTAATTGTTATCTTGTTTATCCTTCTGTAATCAATGCACAGTCTCAACGTTCCATCTCCTTTCCTTGCAAAAGTAACCCCGGTACCCCATGGGGAAACGCTGTGTCTAATGAAGCCACTGTTTTGTAGCTCAGTGATCTATTTCCTTAGTTCTTCCATCTCGATGCGGCTCATTCGGTAAGGAGCTACCGAGATGGGCTGGGTTCCTGGCTGTAAGTCTATGGTGAACTCGACCTCTCTGTCCCCTAGTAGACCTGGCAGTTCATCTGGAAATACGTCTGGAAAGTCTCGGACTACTGGAATCTCTTGGATACAAACTTCTTTCTTGGGTTTACCTAGTTAGAGAAAATACAAGATTAAGGCACTGGGAATTAAGAAGAAAAGAATTTGCCATTAGGGGAAATCAGTACCGAATAATTTTATTAACTTGTAAATGGCTCCTCGTTGGGAGGATTAAATACAATCTTTTTGTTAAAGCAATCTATGGTGGCGTGATACGCCGCTAGCCAATCCATTCCTAGGATTACATCAAAATCCCCTGTGTCTAAACCTATCAGGTCTACCCTCAATTTCCTATCTGCTATCTCCACGGCACATGCCCTGTAGACAACCTCTCCTAGCAATGTCTCCCCCCCAGCGGTAGATACAAGCAATAATGAATCAAGTCTATCAGGTGATACACAAATTTTGGAAGTAAGAACATGTGAAATAAAAGAATGTGATGCACCAGTATCAAACAAAACATGAGCAATGTGGCCAGAGATAGTATACATACCATGTACCACGTCCGGGTCTGCGTCGGCATCCTTCTGGGTAAGGTTGTAAACTCTGCCCTGGATTGGGGGCCTCCCTTGATTCTAGTTTCTAGGGCACTCCCTTGCATAATGCTGGGCACTGCCGCATATGCGACAGGTGTTGTTGAGGCGGTAGCAGGGTCGGTCCCCATGATCCCTGCCGCAGTACTGGTAGATCTTCCCACGTGCTGCCCCCGTAGCCTGAGGAGGGCCTGGACGGCGGGTCTGGGCTTCTTACTGGGTTGGACAGGCATAGTAGGCGCTGGCCTGCGGAGCGGGGCTGAGGGTCGGGAACTTCCCACTAGCTGAGGGCGGGTGTCGAAGCTCCTTTCTATGATCTGCACCTTTGCCAGGACTGCCGAATATGTCTCGAGCTCCATCACCAGTAAGTGCTGTCTGATCTCCGGGCGGAGACCCCACTGGAATTTTCTGGCCTTTCGGCCCTCATCCAACAATGTCTCCGGGGCATGTCGGCCCAGCTCTAGGAACTTACGGGCATACTCCGACACTGTCATATTTTTCTGGACCAATTGAGCAAATTCCATTTCCTTTAGATGTCTGATGTGTTTAGGGAGATACTCCGCATGGAAGGCCGCTAGGAACTGCTCCCAAGTAACTGGTGCAGGCAAGGTGGCCCGCTTGAGCTCCCACCAGCGTACTGCTTCCCCTACCAGCATGTAGGAGGCAATGGCAGCCCTCTGCTCAGGAACTACTCCCAAGGTCTCGAAAGCTCTCTCAGTCTCTGCCAGCTAGTATTGGGCCTCTTCGAAAGAGGATCCCCCTGAAAAAGTAGAAGGATTCAGTCTTCTGTACCTCTCTATGAAGCCGGGGTCGATCAAGGAAGGAGCGGGGTCCCGAGGTAGAGGGACTGGGGTCGGCTGAGGGTGAACTGGGGGACCCTGTGGTAGCGCCTGCTGATGTGGTGGGGGCACTGGAATGTGCTGTGGCGGCACCTGTTGGTACTGTGGCTGTGGTACCGGGTCGTACCGCAGCTGTGGTGCCGGGTGGTACTGTGGAGGAACAGGCTCCTGCCGGGGTGGCTCGGGATCAGCCTGCTGTAGCGGGGGCTCAACCTACGCTAGCGGAGGAGGTCCCGGTAACTCCCTTCTCTCCTCTTGCCTTCGCTGGGCAGCTGCGAGAGCCTCCACCATCTCGAATAGTCTATCTAAATCCTCCCGAAGTGAATTATCTAGGGCCGCTCAGTTTAGTGGGGGCCTTCCTCTCCTCATTCCCGTGTACCTGCATTCACAAGTAATGATTGAGTAACGATATATCGGTGAGTATTTCTCTAAAGCACTATTGTGTAAGGGATGGGTCTGAGGAAATGCGGCTCTGATACCAACTGTAACAACCCCGGAAATTTAAAATGGAATGTATATTAAAAATATCAAATGCGGAAGCGAATTCAAAATTTGAATAACATCCCTTACACTAAAATCAAAAACGTGCTCACAAAATATAAAAGATCAAACTACCTAAAGGAGAAACTTGAAAGTAAAAGCTACGAATATGACTATGGAGTCTTTAGGCGTCCCCTTCGTCGTCCTCCTGCGGAACCAGCTCGGGAACTATGTCCTCTTGATCTGAAATGATTAAATAAGGAATGAGCTACACTAGCCCAGTAAAGACATCACGATATCTCACCGTCACGGAGGTAAAGGTGGGTAGAAAACACAAAAAGACCAATGGAGCATAATTTACAACAAATCCTTTAATTAATAATAAAACCTTTACCATTCACTTACCTCGATAGAATCCAAAAACAGTGTACGAAAGCAATAACATCATCATCATCATGGAATCATATATAAACTGTATAACGTAATACTTATCAAGCCTTTCGTAATTCAATCGTTACACAACATATTTTCCTCATTTACCAGCCCACTAGTATCCATGGGGATCCATAGGGGTCCCGCTACCCGTTAACCCTTAACACTTGAAATCATATTCCAGGGCCGTCCCCATACCCCGTCCGGTATGGGCGCCAAAACTATAAACCTCATTACCCCGTCCGGTATGAGGGTGAAACGGGTTGTCCCCATACCCCGTCCGGTATGGGCACCAAAACCATAAACCTTATTACCCCGTCCGGTATGAGGGTGAAACGGGCCGTCCCCATACCCCGTCCGGTATGGGCGCCAAAATACATAAGATCTCCATACCCCGTCCGGTATGGGAGACCACAATCCCGGTAGGGTTCCCTACGGACCCGGTCCGTCCACCATCTCCCAGGATATCTAGTCAAGCTGACCACATTATACAATTACCCATTTACATAATCTTTCATTCTCTTTTTTCCTCAGTCAGCATTATCAATACACATACAAACAAGCAAGACGATAATTTATGCCAAACAGACAACATACAGTATCAATATCCCAATCATTCAATCCATAATCAGTAAAATAGTAAAATATGCACACGAAACTATAAAATAAAAATATCAAACCTCATGCTGCATTTAAGACTGCAAAACAGGCCAAATAACAGTTAACCGACAAACACACTAGACTCGGGCTCCATTAGCAACCTTAAGCAATTTCACACATTCGTTTATTCATGAAATACCGTTTTATCATTTATTGAACTTTAAGACCGTGATAGGAAATAGGGTGAGGGGTCCTTACTCGTTTCGGGGTCCGAACACGTCTTCACAGTGCGCTTGCAGGCTGTCCCTAATTTCCCCTGAATTTTTCCCGGGGAACTGAAACGCACTACTGGTACCTGCACGTGTTCCAAAAAAATCCCAAATTAGGCCCAGGGCCCCTTTCGGCCAATATCGCAACTCCGGCACGGCGGCTCCGCCGTGCTCCGGCAACGGCGCCGCCGCTTGCGGCGGCGGTTCACCTCGGGTTGGCCGTTTTCGGCCGTTTCTGGCCGAATTCGGCCACACTCGCATTGGTTCCTGCGATAAAACAACCCTACGGCCCTCGGGGGGCCGAAAATTTACGGAAAACCGAAGCTTACCGGCGGCGGCTCTTCGGTGAAGTTCGTGTTTTTGTGATTCGGCTCCAACCAACCTGTAGAGAAAAGAATGGTGATCACGGTGATATAAAAATTGCATTAAACGGAGGCCGGGAAGGGCCTCATCGGAGGCAAAAACCGAGGAGGGGCGCGGCGGTGCCGCTGGCTTTCGACCGTGTCTTCCGGCCGTTTGGCCAGGATTTTGTTTCCGATTTGGCCACTGGGGAAATCAGCGTGGAAAAACGAGTCGGGGGTATGAAATTTACCCCAATCAGCGGTCGAAAATCCCTCCGATGCGGCGGCGGGTGGCGGCGGTCGGCTTCTGGTTCGTCTTCTCCGGCGAGGGCAGGCGGCTAGGGTTTGGGGTCTGGTGTGGGGGTCTTATTTATACAATTTTGCCTTTTGATCTCAGCCGTCTATTTTGTTTTAATCTGGGCCGTCCGTTTTTGATTAAATCTGGGTCGTCCGTACGATTAAATCTGGGCCGTCCGTGCGCGCGATTGATCCGGGCCGTCCGATCGCGCGCACGCGGATCGCCAATGTGGCCCGTCCCCAGTTGACGGGGTTTTGCCACGTGGCAGGTCCTGGTTGGCTAGGACTGCTGACTGGGTCTGCTGACGTGGCGCGCGCGTTTTTTTTTTCTTCAATTTCCTTGGCGCTACATTTATTACATATAAAAATAATGCATTAACAAACTGTATAAATCTTCTAGGAAAAACTTTTATTAATGCTTTTATTTTGCTATTTTTTTTAAAAAAATTATTGATTATTTTTTCTCAACAAAATTACAGTACAGTGAGTAAATTTTTATTTTGGATTTAGTAATACATGGGTATCTATGGATGGTGACAATAATCAGTTGAAGTTGATTGGATATTTAAGCTACTTGTTTGGCGCGAAGAGCCCAAAGAACTTATGAAGTTCAAGATTTTTTCGATTTTTATCAAATATAGTGAAAATATAAGTCTCTGTCAGCCTTGACCTCTTAGGCGTTCCTTACTTCACATGCTGAATCAAATTGTTGTTATAAGTTCTCGCGTTGTCGATGCTCGTCACGGTCCCACCGGCCGATTGCCAACCACTCTCCGACACCACAATCTCTAGCGACCCTCCACCAATCTTCTCAAGTGTCGCCAACACAGAGTCATGAATCGCATCGAACAGACTCTGGTAGTTCAACGGCGGGTCATTAAAGACTACGATTGTGGCCATGAAGAGCGTGAAATCAAGACGAATATCTCTAATGTTGTTAATAAAACTGAAGGATATATATTAACTCGCAACAACGATCGATTGTTGACGAGAAAACGAACGAGTGGGTCAAGAATTGGCAGAAATTGTCCTTGAACGAAACCTTTGATGGTGGAAAAGAGATGGGGGAAGTTCTGGTGTCAATGGCAGAGGAGACTTTGATTCAGTTAACGAGGCCGACGTTTGCATGCGCCTGCTAAATATTCTCCATTACAGGAATGAGAAACTGTGAAAAAATCGAAAGGGTGGACTTCGCTGTTGACGATGATGTACCGAAAACAAACGTCGGAGAATGAGGAACTAGTTCTGATTATAACCCAGGCTGCCAAGTTACGTTTATTTCCTAAAAAAATGAAAACATGTATATATACATCTATATGTATAATACTGAATTGCTAACTAAACAACCTTAATTTATAAAACAGATCATACAGATAAATAGTTCTGCAAGTACAAATGATAATTTGTCGTCCATTATTTCATTATTAATTAATATATTTTCTTTATTTAAAATAATTATTCTCGTCAAACTTGTGATTTGTCATACAAAAAATAAAAAATAAACAAAATCATTTTCTTTTGCACCACAAACTAATGTCAACTTTAATTAGTTTAACTAAAAACTTCACCCAATTTGAACCTGATCAAAATGCTCTTGGAGCCAAATTTCTATGTGCAAAGTAGGATTAGCAAACATACCAAATTAACAATATAATTCTCATATATCATAATCCATATAATCTCTAATGTGAGTTAGATGTCACTCATCATGCACATTTAGTTAAATGGCAAACACCCATGCTTTTCTTGCCTCCACACTTCTCATACCTTTAAACTCATATCATCCCTTCCTTACCCATCTCAACTCTCATTTACAACTCAAAACTTCAAACAGTATTTTTACTGTAATACTCTCTCTTCTATCTCAAGTTTTCTCCTTTTCGTTTTTCGGGTTTTTGAGTTTTATGTTTATAAATTTAGTAATGTTTGGTTTCAAATTATATATATGATCATTATTAATGAATTTGCAGATTAGAATAAAATGGTGAGACCTCCTTGTTGTGACAAGCTGAATGTGAAAAAGGGTCCATGGACTGCTGAAGAAGATGCAAAGATACTTGCCTATGTATCCAAACATGGAACCGGTAACTGGACTAGTGTTCCTAAAAAAGCAGGTTAATCTATAATTTCAGAAAAATTCAGAAATAATTTGTGTTAACTGCAATTTATTATTCTTGATATGAATTAATGGATTATCATCACATTTGAGCATATATATATATATATTGATTGATCTCCAGGACTTCGGAGATGTGGGAAGAGTTGCAGACTCAGGTGGACTAATTACTTGAGACCAGATCTTAAACATGAGAGCTTCACACCCCAGGAAGAGGAATTGATTGTTAACCTTCATGCAGCTATTGGCAGCAGGTAACTATTTTAGATATTTATATATATATACACAAATATTTGAGTTATTTTTTTCTTTTCTGTATTTCTTCTTCAAATTATTTGTGACAATTTCCGAACCTTCAAATTGACCACATAATCTTTTTGCTCACGTATTAGTTTTGCAATAACTAGTAGTAAGCGTGTGGATCAAGTGAGTAATTAAAATTTTAACGAAAGCAGATATCTAGAATTCAAATACTAGATCTCTAACTTTGATTTAATTTTAAATTATTTTTTCATCCGTATATAGTTTTTCAATCACAATAGTAATAAGAAATTAAATTTCTGATCAAAATGAGTTATAAGAACTTAAAATCATTTTAAATAATTGATTGAATCAATTATTCATGAATGAACTTTATGGTGCAGGTGGTCTATTATAGCCCAACAGCTTTCAGGAAGAACAGATAACGACGTGAAAAACTATTGGAACACGAAACTGAAAAAGAAGCTCACCGACATGGGAATTGACCCAGTTACACATAAACCTTTTTCTCAAATCCTAGCTGACTATGGCAACATTGGAGGTCTCCAGAAACCCTCTCCTGCAACTAGATTAATTAGTTCTCTCAACACAGACCTCAACAAGAATGTTAACTTCAACATGACAAAATCTCATGAAAATTACAAATACCCATTTTCAAACATAAACCCTAACATTCTCAAAACAAGAAATTTGCTTCTTTCACCAAAACCAGAACCAGTCATGGAAAACCAACATACCAACTCAACTCATCTTCTTTCTCAGTTGCATGCTATAAACCTAGTCACACAGGTCTCTGGCTGGACGCCTAACCATGAAACTATCACATCTTCATCATCATCATCTTCTTCTTCTACTTGTTCCACAGCGGGACAAGAGAAATCCACAGCAGTAGGTTTCAGTTGGAGTGATTTCCTTCTTGATGATGAGCTTTTACGGGCCCCGGATCATCAACGAGAAGGAGAGCTGCAAGGTGAGGAATTGTTAATGGAGCTTTCTTCAATGGAGTTGGTGAGTGAAAAAAATCACGTGATGCCTGCAAAGATCAGTCATGGTAATGTGGAAAGTTGCGGGGAGATGATTAGCGATAATGGAGAAGTTGAGGGGAAAGAGAAAACAACAGGTGTAAACGAGAAGTTTCATGGTTCCTCATCGGTTGATCATCAAAGTTTTGTGGAAGCCATGTTAGATGGAGAAAATGACATGTACTTGTTATTTCCTGACCTTTCGGATGGACCCTTCTGTAATTGATCATGTACTTACATCAACCTACTATATATATATATATATATATATATATATAAATGTCAGCAAGCTAATAATGTTTGTAATAAATTAAGACTTCTATTTTAAGTATATGCTGAGTATCTCTATTTTTTCATAAGAGATAATAAATTTTAAGTTTGACTATATTATAATTAATGTATATATTAATTTTTATTAAAAATATATAAATTTATTAAAAAAAATAATAAAAAAAGAGCAGTAACCAACATAACTGCTAGTGTTTAATAACACAATAGGTGGAGCTCTTCATGAAAGATTACCAAGCAAGGAAATTTAATAAGAATGTGATCAGCTTATTAAGATAATGGATACCTAAGTCTTGTCTTTTCGATATATGAAAAAGATTTAGGTTATCAAATTCATTTAAGCAAAGTTATTTTTTGTTCAATTATATAATAACATATATTTGCAAACTTGATCTCCCTTAATTATTTGATGCTTTGAAGAAAAAAATATTTAAAATTGGATCTCATAAATATATAAACATTAGCAAGTTAATAATATTTGTAATAAATTAAGACTTCTATGCTAAGTATATGCTTGTTACGTCTATTCTTCCACAAGAAATGATAAATTAAAGTTAGTCTATACTTTTAAAATTATTTATATCATATCATAATTAATATATATAAATTATTTTATTAAATAATACATAAATTTGTATTAAAAATAATAATCAGAGCAATAACTAACGCAATAGCTAGTATTCATTGAATTAACATGTGAATATTTACGAGACTCACCAATCAATAAAATACAGTAAAAATATAATAGTATCAGTAAACTAATTGATACATAAATATTATTTTCTCTATATATGTAAAATATTTAACTTATCAAATTCATTTAAGCAAACTTATTTTTGGTTCAATTATATTATAACTTATGTTTGCAAATTTGCCCTTAATTTTTTGATGTTATGAAAGAAAAAAGTATGTAAATTTGATCTCATAAATATATAATTGATTCATTTCATTTTTTTGTCTAAACAAAATTATAAACTCAATAAATTACACTTACGGAATATATCCACTTCAGAATTCTAATAATTTTGTCAAGGTTGCATATTTAGAATTTTAATCTAAAATATTTATTATAATAATCAAACCAAATTATTATTCTCAATAATTTAAAGCATATTCTTACCACTTCCACAATATTAACTCTTTTGAACTATTGTTAAGATTTATTTTATTAAATTATAAATAAAATAATTTTTTAGATAAATTTTTAATAAAAATATATAAAAACCTATAAATTATTTTTATAAAAAAAGAGATATAATAATCAATCAACATAAGTACAAACAATTATTAGTAAAATAATGATTACTGCATATATGTATATATCATATATAGATATATATATCTCAACTCATTTCTTAGAATTTACAATTTTTTTTATAAAACAAGTAATGCATTAATCAATATTATTGGTAAAAAAATCATTATTACGTGTATATATATATATATATATCATATCTAGATATGTATCTCAACCGGTTCATTTTTTATCTGAATTAAATAAATGAACTCATTAAAAATAAGAGCAAATAAGGAAAAAATAATAATTACAAGCAAAATTATAGATATCCTGCATGAACTTGCTTGAGTTACTGCCAAAAACATGGAATTTAATCTAAAAATAAAATTATTAAAAAAAAGTTTTTTTTATTATACCATGTCCTAGAAATAAAATGAGGATTCAGAAAACTTTTTAAGAATTAAAAATAAAATAAAATAAAATAAAAGATTTACCAAACGGTGCCGTTTCAGTTTCATGAAGAATCCTTTTGCCGTTTTTACGCAGACGATGGTGGGCAGTGTTGGTGGTGTTCCAAGGAAGAGAAATTGAGAGAGAATGGTGGCAATATCTCTGTACAGAGGGAATCTTCATAGAGTCCCAGACGTTCCTCGTCAATGGCTTATGCCAAACCCTAAAATCTCTGTCAAGGACTTCAAATCCCTCCTTTCTCGCCGTAACAGAGCTCTCTCTTGCCTCCGCTCCCCCAATCCTATCCCTAATTCTAACGCTAACCCCACCCTAATCGAACAGCCCACTTCACCCCAAATTCAGCCTTCTCCTATTCAGTTGGAGCTAAAAACTGACCCTGATGCTGCAATACACCCTGGGGAAGGTCAGGTCAATGATCATGATCAAGAAAGAGGAAGAAGAGATAAAGAAGGCAGGTTGGACGGTGAAGATTGCTCTGGGAAACCGGTTGAGGAACAAACAATGAAAGCGGCTCCTGATGCGGTTGGTGCTGATGGGAATTTGCAGGCTGTTGGTAAACTGGCTGATGGGACAATCCGTAATGCTGAGGTAATATGAATTTGTGGTATTATCTGCATCTGTTTTTTCTTTTAGTCAGCTGAATTTTCTTTCCTTCCGTGAGATATTGGGTAATGAATTGTCCTCGAAGGTGCATTTTTTTGTTTAGGATTTCATCATCTAGCTTCTGATTAAATGACTTAGTTATAGGCGATTTAAGAGTTGAAACAGATTAAAAGCAATAATTTTATGTGAGCTCGATTTTGATAAACCCAGTGAACGTGGAAAATATGGAAAAGGTGGGAGGGAAATCTGATGGGATCAAATAGCCATTAGTGGAGACTTGGTCTCCCTTTTTCTTTGCTAATTTTCAGTGTAGTTGCTAAACTGTAGGAAGCATTATTATCCCTTCATGTGTATATATTTTCTGCACAATCAATAAAGGAGTCGACTTTCATTAGCAAAAAATATAGAGGTTCCTTCTGCACCCCAAAGCAGAAACTTTAACTAAAATTTTCAATTGTTCTAATTGGAACCTATGAGTTGGTATCATAGCAGACTAATCATGGCATCTAACAAAGAGAGGATTGAAAATTTGGAGGTCAGTGTCACCATAGTTTGTCCAGAATAGAGGTCGACATGACTGATAAATTCCACCAGATTGAGGAAACGCTGAAGCAACTAATGGAAACTTTGGTGCTGAATCGAGAAGGCTCCAACAGTAATACTATGAGCCAAATTGGCCACATGCGGCTGAACAGAGATGACGACGCCGAGAGGACAGACGGGGGTCGACAGCTATTCTGCTCCAAATTGGCTAAGCTCGAGTTTCCTACTTATTACGGCAATGACCTAATTGAATGGGTTCATTTGAGTCGAATGATTCTTCAAGCAACAGAACACTGCCCAAGTTCACAAAGTTTCATTGGCTTCCTTCCACCTCGAAAGAGAGATGACCAGTAGTGGCAGTGGTTGAGGCGCACGTACAGGGAGACGAAGGAAATTACCTGGCCATGTTTGAGAGGAGCTTTGGACCGATTTGG
>NW_019028845.1:0-16619 GCF_000150535.2 Carica papaya
CCATTAAAAATGCCATTTTTTTCATGGTGACTCTTAGAAGAAGTATATATAAAGCAACCAACTTGGGTCTGTTGCTCAAGAAAAGTACAGGAAATTTTTTTCATTGGAAGAAATCTTTATATGGTCTGAAACAGAGTACGTGAACGTAGTTTGGCAACTTTAGTGAGATGGTCTATGAATTCGAATTAAAAAAGAACAAATGTGATCATTCAGTCTTTTATAGACAATCAACAGCTGATATTTTACTTCTTATTATTTATGTTGATGATATTGTGATTACAGGAGATGATCATGTAAGAATATCTTCTCTCAAGTCATTCTTGCATACCAAGTTCAATACCAAAAACTTAGACAACTAAACTATTTCTTGAGGCTTGAGGTAACAAGAAGTAAGGAAGGAATTTTGTCATCTCAAAGGAAGTATGTACTTGATCTACTTGCAAAAACAAGAAAGGTGGAAGTTAAGTCATGTAATACGCTTATAGTACTAAATGTACATCTTACAAAAGATGATGGTGATCCCCTTGATGATCTAGAAAAATACAGGTAACTAATTGGGAAATTGAATTACCTCACTGTGATTCATCTAGATATTGCATATCCTATCAATATTATAAGTCAATTTATGTCTGCACCTACAGTTAAGCATAGGAAAGTTCTGGAACAGATTTTGTGCTACTTAGAAGGTGCCCCGAGACTCGATATAATGTTTAGAAATCACGGACATACTCACATTAAATATTTTACAGATGCTGATTGGGCTGAATTTAATATTGATAGGAGGTCTACTACGAATTATTGTATTTTTCTTAGTGCGAATCTCGTATCATGAAAAAATAAGAAGCAAACAGTTGTATCTTGCTCAAGTGCAAAATCTGAATATGGAGTTATGACCTACGCCACATGAGAAGTCTTATGGATACATTACCTTTTAGATGAAGTGAGTTTAATCCCATCTCTCCTATAAAACTTTGGTACGATAATCAGATTTTCCTTCATATTGCCTCAAATCCTGTGTATCAGGAGGGAAGCAAACATATCGAGATTGATTGTCACTTCATCCGACAGAAGATTCAGGAAAACTTTATATCTACTACTTATGTGACGACAGAAAAATAACTTGGTGATATAATCACAAATCCTCTAAATAGAGTACAGATTGAGTATTTTTAAATCAAGTTGGGCATGATTAATATCTATACTTCAGCTTGAGGGAGAGTGTTAAAATATTATAGAATATTTTCTATATATAATGATATGATTATTTCTTCAAATATGTAAGCGTAATTAGAAAGAAAATTATTAGGGTAATATATGTTGGTTACCACATATGAATCCGTCTACATGTATATATATCTCTACTTTTATTTCAAAAAAACATAAATAAATATTCAGTATTCATTTCTCTAATTTTTACAAAGAAATTTGTTGTAAAATCCTTCAGTGAAGACATCTGCCACTTGTTCACTAGAAGGCACATGGTCTAGACATAAGGAGTCGTCAACCACTTGATCTTTTATGAAATGTCGATCAATCTCAATGTGTTTTGTTTGATCATATTGAATTGAATTATGAGCAATGCTAATAGCTATTTTCTTGTTATAAAACAAGGCTAGACTCTCTTTTAAACAGTTTTAGTTCTTTCATTAACTTTTGCAACTGCAATAATTCACATACTCGTTGGACCATTGCTCTATATTCTACTTCCGCACTAGAGCAAGCAACTACACTCTACTTCTTACTTTTTTATGTAACCAAGTTGTCTCCAATGAATGTACATCAACTGGTAGTTGACCTTCTATCATTCAGATATCCAGCCCAATTGATTTCTGTAAATGCTTCTATCTTAAGGTAGTCATTTTGGAGAAGAGCAAACATTTTTCCTAGTACAGATTTTAGGTATTGTAGTATGCAAAAAACAGCATGTAAATGAGACTCACGAGGATCATGAATGTACTGACTCACCAGACTAACTTCATATGCTATATCAGGTCTGGTATGAGAGAGATAAATGAGTCTTCCAACCAATATCTTAAATCTTTTCAAGTCAACTGATGTACCACTACACGCTTGTAATTTGTGATTACTTTCAATGGGAGATTATATCGGCTTGCAACCCATCATACCAGTCTCTTCTAACAAGTTTAGAATATATTTTCTTTGAAAAATGAAGATCCCTTTATTAGATCTGACAACTTCAATTCCTAAGAAATACTGCAGTTTTTCTAAATTCTTTATTTCAAACTATTGAGTAAGATGTTCTTTTAATCGAATCATCTTATTTATATCATCTCCAGCCATCACAATATCATCTACATAAATAATTAGAAGAGTGACCCTATCCTCATGATATTTAATGAATACGATATGATCAACATTATTTTATTGATATCTAAAAGAGATCATAACTCTTCTAAACTCTTCAAACGATGTTTTTGGAGACTATTTCAACCCGTATAAGGCTTTTTTTTATTTACAAACTATCACTTGCATTCTTTCATCTTCAAATCCTGAGATAATTTTTAGATATACCTCTTCCTCTAAGTCTCCATGGAAGAAGACATTTTTTACATTAAACTTTTAGAAGTCCTAATGAAGATTATCTGCACAAAATAATAATATTCTGATTGTGTTCATCTTTGCGACAGATACAAATGTCTCTTAATAGTCAACTTCATAGGTTTGAGTAAATCATTTGGCCACCAGTCTACCTTTGTACCTTTCAATTGACTAATTTGTTTTATGTTTCACAGTAAGCATCCATTTGCAACCAACTATCTTCTTTTTCTGTGGAGGTGAAACAAGTTTCTATGTTTTATTTTTTATCAAATCTTTTATGTCTTCCTTCCATTTGGGATCTCCTATAGTTTCTCTCTAATCCTGTGGAATAGACACAAAGAAAACAAACAAAACAAATGCTTTATAGGAGAGAGATAGAGAGTCATAGGAAACAAAATTAGACATAGGGTGTTTATTGCAAGTCCTGATTCCTTTTATAAGAGCAATGGGTTTATTAGATAAATCATAAGAAAATGATAACTTACCAATATCTTCTGGAACTAAAGAATATTCTTGACTTGAGACAGACTGCATGATGGCTTTTTTGTCTTATCTCTCTTTAAATACCTCTTCAAGTCCGGTCTATTCAGGTGTTCGACATTCCCTCCTTGAATAACATCTTCCAAAATAAAACTCTCCCCTTAAATATGACCGTCAATAGTTAACAAGTTGTGCATTACCTCTTCCTTCTCACTCTCCCCTTGAAAATGTGTTGGGTTTGAACTGAAAGAAGACTCAGATCCCTAAAAGTAACATTTATAGTTATAAAATATCTTGTAAATGAAAGCCTATATAAATGTCTCACCATTAGGCTGTAAACAATCAATTTCATGATGATAAATAAAATTTCAGCTTTTGCTATTCAATTAGCTTTTGCTAATTTTTTAGTGTTCTTTAAGGGGAGGTTTCTTCAACTATCTTGTTGAGTCAGAAAATATTATATTAACTTATCGGATAAGTCGTGATATCTTTTTAATTTCTTTTTATTTTAACAGCTAACTTAATAGCATTCACTTTATTAGGTGTACTCCAAGTAGGCAGGGTTTAATTTAGATAATTGAGTTTCTGCATACTAGGTATAGTGGGTTCATGATCAAGGTGTTTTTTATCCTGGAGCTCCCCACGTCACTTTTCAATTGACCTGTCTATTTTATGTTTCATAGTAAACACTCATTTGCAACCAACCATCTTCTTTCCTTGTGGAGGATAAACAAGTTCTCATATTTTATTTTTTATCAAATCTTTCATTTCTTCAATTATAGTTTCCTTCCATTTGGGATCTCCTAGAACTTTTCTCCAATCCTGTGGAATAAACACAGAGAAAATAAATAAGACAAAAACTATATAGAAAGGAGATAAAGAGTCATAGAAAAAAAAAATTAGACATAAAATTAGATAAAAGAAAGTACACACATTACCAGCGCACACGCACACATGCTGCGCACACAATGGCATACATCCACGAGTCCTTTTCCCGCACGGAAAGGGGTTCCTACCCCTGGGAGGATTCCTGCATACTATTATGCCAGTTTTGGGATGGGCTAGATTTTCTTAAATCCCAGCAGGTGCTCCAGGCCCATCCTACAGCCAGTCCAAGAGGTTAGAGCCCAAGACTCGAAGGCCCAAAGGCCTTGCTCCCAAGAATCGACCCAAGAATGCCTTATCAAGCCCAAGCAGAGAGGATCTAAAGTGCATGAGACCGATTTTAGTCTTGGAAGACCAAAAAGAAGTGTGGCTACCGCTCAAGTAGAAACCCAAGGTTCAGCCAAGCTCGGTCTTGAGTCCAAGTGACGATAGTCGAGAGAGTCTAAAAAGAAGGAGGTCCAGTTGCATAAGGAGGCTTGTTCTTGTTGAAACCGACTTAGAGGAGGAAGAAGCACCATCCAAGGCCAACGGAAAAGAGAAGAAGGCCGCCCAACTTGAAAAGCCCACAGTCAAGAAAGATCTTGGAGAGGAAAGCCCAAGAAACCGCGGAGGAGAAGGAAGAAATGAGGAGGAATTCTATGCCAATGAGGAGACCCCTTTCCTACATCCATTACAAGTCCAAAAAAAAGAAGAACTCCTACTTTCTATGGGAGATTTCTAGCCAAAAGAAGAAGAGTTCATTCAAGAAACAAACAACTAAAAAGAGGAGAAAATAACTCAAGACCAAGTGACTCTTGGGTGCTTGGTTGAGGAGGGTCACACTTTAGACACAATTTTATTGGGCTTTTGGAGTTTTAGATGCCCTTTCCTCCTTTACTACCTTTTAGAGCCTGAAACAAATTAACAACTGATTCCTTAAACCCTTCAAAACTAGACTCCAACAGTCAAGTAAACCTAGTAACATTCTTCAAAACCTGTTGAGATGCCTCAACCTGAATATTTTCCTCAACCAAGCACCAAAGACTATTTTTCCTATTCCCCCTCAACTCATTTAACAACACTCCTATTTTTCCTATTCCCCCTCAACTCATTTAACAACTCTTGTGACTCTTACCCTTCTTCTTGGTCCAAAGAGTCACAAGACCAAGTGTGACCCACAAAGCTGTTTCCTAAAGGATGTGATTTTCTAAGAGCTTCTAAGAGGCATCTTTGCTCACAAAACCTAATATACTAGAATAATTCAATAAAAAAACAATAAAATTAAGAATTTTAACTAAATAAGAAACACAAAACCTAAACTAATAGTACATATATTTAAGTAGTCCCAAAATAAGCAAATACCATTAATAATATCATAATTATACAATTATCTCATAATAATGAAATACGTCGATTCTAGAATTTTCCTACTAAATCAAAGGTAGAGGCACTAATACTAAAAGAGAGAGTATTCTTGAGAGGATGCCAACATTCATGAGGTGCAAGGAGTTTTAGCACACACCTGAGAACTAATGCTTTTGTGTGTATGGACAACTCCTTTTGGTTTACCAGTTGTACCACTGGTGTAGACAATCAATGCTAGATCATCTGTACAAATGAGAACCATAGGAAACTAATATGACGAAAATTAAAAGTGGAAAAACTGACCAAAACTTACATGAATTCACCAGAATGTAAGCAAATGCATGTAACATAAACTAATAGTCTTACTTGAGTTCTCAAATTTTCCCAAAAAGTTCCCATATGCATTTAGAAATCAAGTTTGTGACTGATCATCTACATTCATCTGTGATAAAGTGCTAGGAACATGTGGAATGAGAGAAAACTTGGCACCACTTTTAGCAGCAACACTTTGCATAGTCTCCTTGTAATCTTCAGTACTCAATAGCAAAGACACATCCTAAACTCAAATAAAAATGGGATTTCTAATTAATCCAAGATGAAGCTAGAGAAGTTTCCATTCTAACAATTCAGCAGGACAGCATGAGATGAAGCCAATCACCAGTATATAGATTGTCTCCCTTGCCTCACACTTTCTAATAAAAACACTGCACTTTCTTTGATCAACTTCTACAACAAGTTGTCAATCTTCTGACCACCAAATATCCTGGTATCCAAAAGGTGACTACGTCAAGAGTGACTGCAAGTTTGAAACTTGTAGGGATCTGGATTCAGGTTTATACAAGTATAAGCAGGTTGCCCAGGATTTAGAGATTATATAACAAGTTTTACAAGGTTACTTATTATAAATAATACTTTCAGATGTGTCATTGCCATTCATAAATTTAAGATGAGCATATTACTGGCTACCAACTGCACTTCAACATCAGTAAATAATAAAAAACAAGCAAAATAGAGGCTCTTCAGTTCATACAGAATCATTTATCACATGCAAAAGTTCAGCCTCTGCATAGCTGAGTGCAAGTGGAACTGCAACACCCCCACTAAACCAAGTCCCTAGTATTCCAGCAACAAATTCAGCTGAAGCTTTAGCCACAATTCCTATTTGAGCTCCACCAAGATGCCCATATTTTGTGGCACCATCAACTGCCACAGATGGATGACCATGCTTGCTACTTTCGAAACTCTGAAATACGAAAAGTAAGCATAAAAAGGTATTGATTATTTATTCAAACTAGTAGAGCATTAATAATATATATTGGCTTAAGTTAAGACTGCGTAAAGATATTAGAAATTATTATTTTGTTAAATGTAAAACTATTATATTCTTTATAAGTCTATTATTATAATTTTAGTTTATTTCAAAAAATTATATATATTATAACTTAAGTGATTTTAGAATTTTAATATTTTCAGCATTTAGTATCACTATTTTATTTACTTAAATCTTATTAGTATCAGTATTTCTTACTTTAACCCTATTTATAAAAAGTTCCATACGAAGCATTATAAATATCTATGTAATCTCATTTTTAAATAAAGTTCAACTATTCAATAAACTAAAATGAGAGATCTTAATTTTCTTGTGTGATGTAATCAAATCTTGTTTAAGACTTCTTATATGCAAAGTCTAAGTTTGTATCACCAAATCTTCAAGTAGGCAAATTATCCTTAACTTGTCATATATTAGTTGGTATAAAACTAAAAGCTCTATACTAAATTCACAAAGTACTACGCCCCAAACAGTCACAGATCTGTCTAGGCAAAAAAAATGACAGAAAAGTAGTGCACACATAAAACCTTAAAAACTGTCAGCCAGTTGACCACCACCCTTATCTCCAGTCGTAAAAGATCCCAATAAGCAACTCCATGAAGTCTCACCACTTAACTCCCCGAATCTCTAGCCCAATAAGTGATACTGTTACTCGTTGCCGCAAGTTCTCCTAATCACTGCCTCCCTGATTTTGTTCTTTTGCAGTCGCATCGCACACTGACCTCAGCTTTACAACCCCTACCTCCAATCAACATGACAAATAGAAGTTCGATGTCATCCAATGACCGAAAGCTGGCGTGTTCATGCATTTGTACCCCGTAAGTGGGCATTGTAAAATCATTCTAAGTTTTATTTTTTTAAACCAATTTTGACCAAACCAGTTCACCGAAACCAATTCAGTCTCGTTCAGACCAGTTTTTAATAGTTCAAAATGGTTCCCAAAAAGTTTTCTTTTTTTTTTAGTTTTATAGTCAAGAAGAAAATTGAAGGCTACCAACCCCCCTATGAAACTTTTGTTATTGGGTTATCCATATATTTCACATGTTCTAATAATTCACATGGCATTATCAAATGTTATAAATACTGGATAAGAATATAATATTATAGGAAATTTATAAATATATGGAATATTAAGGAAGAAAAGGAGTCATTCCTTACAGATGATAGAATTGAAATCTTTCTTGGTTGTCGGTAAGTACAGCCAAGCAGTTAAAATAAAGGAAAGTTGGAAGCATTCTCCAATGTTTCAAACTCTTGAGTAGCATATTTTATTATTTAATTATTTTAATTTATTATTTAATTAGTTAGTATTTATTATTTAATTAGTTGATATTATATAATTAAAATTTTATAATAATAATAATCTCATATAATCAGAAGTTACCTAAAATAAGAATTTTCATATCATTAAGATAGAAATATTATAAATACCCTAAATATAATAAGTTAAAGGGTGAGAAATAAAATTATTATTTTTTCTCCAAAATTTCATGGTATCAGAACTAAATAAAGATATTTTAATGTTTTAATTTTAGGATTTTCTTCAAACCCTAAAATAGCACAATAAATTGGGATTAGTACCCATTTATACAAATCTATCATTAGCACTACTCTAGAGAGCCGAATCTTATTAAGTGAAAGTTAAAGGGAAGAGAAAAACCACATCAAATTGGTCATGTCGATACCTAAAGGAGAAACTAGGGGCGGCGACGACTGTTGACAGGTCGTTCCTAGATCTTGAACCAGAAAATCTGATCGGCGCACGGATAAGACAAATGCGTGTGGCCAGAGACGATCAGTTCGGGGTGATCTACGTGACTGGAGAGGAGCTGAATCTGACACCAGAAAATCCATTCACCATATCAATGCCAAGAGAAGCACGGTTGTGCGAGAAAGGACCAGTGGTGTTTGGAACAAGCACAGCATGGATCTGAATGGATCTGACAGGAGAAGACGAACCAACACGACCGTCAGCTGGATTGCAGGAAGCTAAATACGCAACGTTTTCGACCAATTTTAGGCCAATTTTCATTAGATCCATACCAAATCTTAGCAAACGTAAGCTTCTCTGCTGATTCCTAGCTAATTCTTATAGACGCACGGTGTTTCTGGAGGCGGCATGTGGCAGTTTCCAACAGGCGCGTGGGCGGCGCATGGTTGTCCGGTGACAGGCATCCGGCAGAGCGTGGAGGTGCAAGACAGCTTGTGTGATCCTCCAGTGGAGTTCAAGCCATTTTATAGCCGAGTTTGAGGTGTTTTGAGCCGAGTTTGAGCCGTTTTTAATCGATTTTGAGCCTTTTTTTTAGCCAAACTGAGTCGAGTTGCTACCTGAAAGATCTGGTTCCAGTTTAAAACTGGGTCTGCAAGTTAGGTGTGGCAGTTTTTGGCGGGCACGTGGTGGTCCAGTGACAAGCGTTCGGTGGAGTGTGGAGGCAATGAGAGCTCGTGTGGCACTCTAGTAGAGTACGAGTCATTTTTTAGCTTAGTTTGAGCTGTTTTGAATCGAGCTTTAATTGTTTTTTAGCTAACTTTGAGCTATTTTATGAGCCGAATCCAAGCCAATTTTGAAATGAACCCAAGCCCTTTTTTGAGTCAAACCGAGCCGAGCTGTTACCTGAAAGATTTGGTTCCAGTTTACAACTTAGTCTGCAAATTAGATATGTGTGATATCTCTACACCAACTTGAGGAGGGGTATTGAATAGCATATTTTATTATTTTAATTTATTATTTAATTAGTTGATATTATGTAATTAGAATTCTATGAAAATAATAATCTCATATAATTATAAATCTATTATAATAAAAAAAATTCTATCAGTAGGATAGAAATACTATAAATACACAAAGTGTAACAATTTAAAAGGTGAAAATAAAATTATCATTTTTTCTCCAAAATCTTCACCAACCCCAATGCATTACGAAAATAAAAGAAGTTTCTCATTCATGAGGATTCTTGCTATAACCTTATTTCAATATCTGCAGTTAAAAGCCCCCATCTTTTTAAATGTAACCACATCCAAAACTATACAAACTTTCTTAAACAAATAATACGAGTCTTTTGATAACTCAATCAACTTTCTTTTCCACTCGTCATGGCACCTATAGTGATTCAATCATATCCATTGTGTTCCTAAAATATTCGCATATATTCTTCTAAATAGACCTTGACTTTGTGATTGACATATTGAGCATGACAAGACTATCAATACTTAGCATTTTATGGATAGCGTAGAGAATGTATTCTTAGAACCTATGACCACATAAGAATGAGTAAATAAACTTTCAAAACTATATACAGTCAATAAAAGGGATAAAGAGAAGAAGTTCATTGACATCGAGGAACAAGACGAATTGTCACAGATTTTTTTATTCTATAATACATAGGGTTGATTTGTCCATTTAAGATTCTGGGGGATAAAAACCTAAATATCACACATAGAATTTCTTAGATATCACATCTAAGAAGTCTTAAGCATCATACTTAAGAGTTTAATTGAATCATAAAATCAAAAAATTGAGAATCCCTTAAAGTATTTTATTGAATAGTTAAAATTTGTCACCATAAGTGAATATACAAGTATCTTAATAATGTTTTCAAGTAACCTTTACTATATAGGATTAAACTAAGAAATATAAAATTAGTAAGATTAGAGATATTACTCTCAATAAAAATAAGAAATACTACTAATGCAAATAGAAAAACCAAATACTAATGACAATAAAATATTGAAGTTATTAAAACTATAAAAATAGACTCCTAATAATATAATGATTTAACATTTAATAGAATTGTAATTTTTCTAATATCTTTAGACATTTAGAACAAACCATTCTACATTTAAAAAAAGTTTTGAGGTTAATTCAAGATATATCATTACCTAAAGAAAGTTCTACGAAAACTCAGTGCAAGCAAGTACATAAGCCAATAATGGAGCCTAATGATATTCCACTCAGGAATGAAGTTGAAGCACAAATCAGAAAATATATTGATTTCATCCTATGGCTAGGATTTTCCACTTGTAAATAATTGTATTTTTTGTTATTCTCGGTACCTAAGAGAATAACCAACCACAATTTTATTAAATTTTCCTGGAGAAACTCTTATATCCAAGTTTTTCTCAGGAACCTAATTAATTGTAGCCTACATGATTAAGAGTATTGATGACACTTCTAATGATTGGCAGGATTTCTTACAAGGAGATCTATATCATCTAACAACCTTTGGAAAGCTATATCACACTTACACAACATTGGCAATGGCAACTGAGTATTTCTTTGGGAAGACCATAGCATTGGCACTAACCCCTTCGATGCTCAATTTCCACGTCTATACAACCTCTCCACTAGACATCATGAACCCATTATCTCATTTTTTGTGACCCACAATGATGTTGTTTAGAGCTTTCACTTTTTACAGACAACCTCTTCACAAATATCTAACCATAGATGATGATCTTCTGAACCTTATAGTCTCTATACTTGTAAATCCATCGTTCAACTTCTAACTAATCACCCTACTAGCCCCCAAATTCGTTATGTTAATTTATTCTATAACAGTAAGGTTCCCTCTAAGATTAATGTGCTTATACAAGTAGCAACTCTTAGTAGGTTTAATACCCATGACTTACTGCAAAAGAATTAACCAAATCGAGCTATCTCTCCGAACATTTGCTTTATGTGTTGACAGAGTGAGAGACACATGGTCACCTTTTTCGGCATTGTGATATGGCATAGAGTTTGAGGTCAACGTTGTTTGGCCTTTTTGGAATCTATTGAATTGAACCCCTTTGGGTGAATTCTTTGTTTACTATCATATTCAGGAGGTATGAATAAAAAAAAAAAGACGAAACCACTCTAGAGAGGTGGAATTCTTGTAGGATTTTGGACAATTTGATCGGAAAGAAATTGAACAATCTTTGAGAATAGGTGTTCTTCTCCTCATGATTTGTAGGATCATATGCTCTTTCAAGCATCTCTTTGAGCCTACACATGGTCAACTCGTGCATATGACCCTTTTTTATCTAAGGTAGACATCAATGACCTCTAACATGACTGTGTTTGTGTTTATTCTATTTTCATGCACAAATGATATTATCCTCCTTTCTTTTTAGAGAGGTTAGAGGACTCCTTATTATCCACGTTTGTACTTTTTCATTCTTTTCTTTCTAATAAACCTTGTTGGGATTCATCATGCCACCCAAGAGAGAGAAGTCACTATTTTAATTAAAGTTTTCTTAATTAATTAGTATTTTAATATAATTATATATAAGATATATTTAAAAGTTTAATTAGGATTTCAATTTCCATTTTCTAGTAGAATAAGTATGGTGAAAGTCTATATAAAGAACACATCTTAAGTTGTATTCAGTTCAAGTTTGCTTTATCCTTGATTATTGTGAGTGCTCTTTGAGAGGTTATTTTCAACCATCTTATTGAGTGAAGAATTAATTCTACTTATCAAGTTAACCTCTTGTGGTGTTTTATCAATCTATTTTTCTAAGTTGATTTTAACTTATCAAAATAATTCTTACAGCATTTTAATCAATTCAATTTATCCCAGTTACCTTAATTTGCATTCACAGATTAAATGTGAATTAAATAGAGAGGGTTTGTTGAGGGATTAAGTTTCTACATGCTAATATTATATATGGACCTTTTGATCACACTGTTTGATACTGGGTTCTGCATCACTTCTATTCTTGAAATTATAAAACCTTAAATATCAATGTTTTACGTCCTCCATTATTTCAAGACTCATGTATGAGTTTTTTCCAAACAGAGGAGAATGATTCATTAAGGCTTAAGTTTAGACTGTGTAAACTGACATGAAATTATACTTTTTTAATGTTAAACTATTGTATTATTTGTGGATTTCTTATTATAATTTTAGTAACTTTATAATTTTATACTTTTTGATGTTTCGTATTTCTTACTCTAATCCTACTTAAAGAACGTCATTTTAGAAAAATTATAAAATCTTTGTAATCTCACTTTTTAGATAGAGTTCAATTATTTAATAAACTACTTTGAAAGTTTTCTCAATATTCTATTGTATGATGCAATCAAATTCTTAAATATAGTACCTTAAAAGTCACTAGTATAATATGTAAGAAACCCTAATGTTAAAATGTTTCCAAATTCTTACATGGGGCAATTATCACTAATTTTGTCTTACTTTACTCAGTTTATGTGCGTGAGAGAGAGAGAGAGAGAGAGAAAGAGAATTTATATATTATGACTATAATGATATGTGCCCATCCACTCATAAAAGCTATCACACCAAATAGTAATGTTTATCCAATTTCTACGGTTATTCTTATGTTTATACCTTCAGAAAGTGATAACAGTTAAAATGAAGGGGTAAAAACTTAAAAAGCATCAAGATTTTTTTTCTTTTGCAAATTAGGATAATAGAATTTAAGCATACAGTTTTCAGTTCGTCGAACAAAAGTCTAGATATCTTCCATGCAAATGATATGAGTTGACTTTAAGTGTAACTCTGCTGATCAACCCTAATTATAATACTATCACAAGCAGCAGATCCTTGCTTACAAGCAGCATTAACAACCTCCATCGATGTACAAGAACGTGATGCTGCAATATATATCACGAAGAAACAAGAATTTGAGAACGTTTAGTAAAATGTCAATAGAATCTCTTTAGTTGAATAGTTTTCCAACCATGTTAGCTCTTAAAATGGCCCAACTAATTCAAAAACTATGATTTAGAACTTGCAACTTGCTTTAATAGAAATACATGTTTGAGTTCGAATAGAATGATTTGAAATGCCTGTCTTGCACTTCACGTTTACTACTAGAATACCACGGGCTCACTTTTGGGTACACGTGACAGTTCTCTTCGAGGCAAAGAGGTAGCCGTGAGATGCTTCATTATAGATCAAATTCACTACTATGATACCAGAGGCTCACTTTTGCAAGCTCATGACAGTTTTTTCCCAGAGGCAAAGAGGCAGCATAAGATGCTTAATTCATTGCACAAAAATTAAATCTAATGTCAAAATGCTATTACACGTGACTCTAATTGCGCGATATCATTCTTACCGGTACCACTGACACAATAAGAATCTTTTATATTTTTTAGATATTTAAATACAAATCAATCATCTTTAACAGTTATCAATCAAATCCACATTCCATATATGGTAATGGATACCAATAAATAATTTCCAACCACATCTAATATGGGACTTCTCAATTAAGTTTGACTAAGGCTATATACACCCCTCTATGCTATGTACCAAACAAAGTTTCTTGTTTTTTAGAAGTTCTTTTATTTTCATTGGCTGTTATTCTCATTTTTTTTTTTTATCTTTAATCTGCCTTGTAATGGTTTGTTTAATTTATTACCTTATCTCCTTAATTATCATTATTGTTATTCATAAACTTTATTGTTATTTATTGATTTAATTCTCAATTATATGGACTTTTCTAAATCTTAATTTATCATTTCAATTTATTATTTTAACTTATCTAGTTGATTATTTTATTCATATATCATTATCAAATATTGTTTTACCCATCACTCAAATATTACTCTATTATTTTACTCTTTCCTCTACTTACGATTCTTTTTATAAGTTAATTAAGCAATTGTTATTTTCTTAAGGCTTCCCTTAATCATGGTCTTAATTCATTACTTTGGTTAAATTAACTATTCTATTCTAATACCACACTCAAGTATAAGTATTTTGATTTATGATTTATTACAAATCAAAATTGATTTTCGAAATTCTTTCTTCTTATTAGTTTAAATTACTTTACCCATTATCTATTCCAAATCACAACTCAATTTTCAATTAAACTATTGGTGTTTAATTAATTCATTCATTCTTTCCCATATATATAAATTAATCTACTTTGCGTATATTGCTTGTATTTTCGACATCTAAATATATAATGTATCATATTACACATACATTTATTTATACATACAAAGAATATATACACACATTTAGAACTGTACATATATATTTTTATACACATTCTAAGATAAAATTAGAGAAAGAGTGCTGGACAAATCTTAGCTTAATTTTGCTGAGGTGAGGAACCATTTATTTATAGCATCTTACAATCAATAAAATAATTACAAATGTTTGGAATCAATTGGTACAACAAGGCAGTGCTGCTTGAAATCAATTGGTACCAGCTAGACGGTACTGTAGTGCTACAGACAAATGTTGTGCAGCAAGATATTGCTGCAGTGCCGCAGATACCAGATTGTACAACAAGGTAGTGTTGCAGTACAAATAAAATTTGTTACAATTAATTTAGAGAATATATAGCTGGGTATTGCTAATCATCATGACCAATGATGGTGGCTCTCTTGCTGATAATAATGTTCTGTAAATTTGTTACTTGTTTTTTAACATCTCTCTTCAAACTTGGGAGTGGGAGAGATCTTTGGACCACACCAAGTTTGCTTCTGGAATGATAGAATTGTGCACTAGCTTGGGCTCTCGTTAAGCAGTCCGCAAGTTGGTCTTGAGATGGAACATACCTCACTTCAATCCTTTTATCAGTAACTTAATCTCTGATGAAATGAATATCAACCTCTATATGCTTAATTCTAACATAAAACACTGGATTACTTGACAATTGACTAGCACTCAAGTCATCGCACCAAGTTACAGGAATTTCTGGCAAGGAGATAAACAACTCTTTGAGTAATGATTCCAACCATGTTATTTTCCAAGAGACATGAGCAAGTGCCCTGTATTCAGATTCAGCACTTGATCTTGCAACTACTTGTTGCTTCTTTGAGCTCCAATAGACCAAACTAGAACCAAAATAAACACAATAACCAACTGTTGATTTCCTGTCATCTCTGTTGCAAGCCCAGTCAACATCAAAGTAACCAATGAGTGTATAACTATCACAGGGTTGAATGTAAAGACCAAAATCTTTTGTTCCCTTTAGATACCTTAATACTCTCTTCACTACAGTCATGGGTTTGGTTGCGGGTTGCTGCAAGGACTGGCTCAACTTATTTATGATAAAAGCAAGATCAGGTCTGGTGTGAGTTATATATTGCAGAGCACCTAATGACTTTTCTATACCGAATAGGATTCTTGAGTAATTCACCTTCTTGTGTAATCAACACTCATTAAGAGTTGCTGGTGTTGAGCATGAATTTGAGTTTTCCATGTCAGTCTTCCTGAGTAATTCATTCACATACTTTGTTTGAGTTAAGTAAATCCCTGTATCATCTCTGGTTACTTTAATTCCAAAGAAAAGATGCAATGCACCAAGATCCTTTAAGGCATACAACTTGTCCAGCTCCTACACAAACCTTTTAAGTGAAATAGAATTAGTTCATGTCACAATCAAGTCATCCACATAAATGAGCACATACATAATCTCCTCCTCAGTTTTCATAATGAAAAGAGAGGAATCACACTTTGAGTTCTCGAACCCCCAGCTTAGTAAAGTCTTTCTCAGTTTCTCAAACCAAGCTCAAGGTGTAACACCCACAAAGTTTTGTGGTGATTAAATAATTAACAAATATAAATTTTATTATTTTATTTTATTTTTTTGTATTTTGTTTTATTTAATTTAGAGTAAAAAAATGAAATAAAATTGATGGAGGATTTAATTGAAAATTTTTTTGGGGAAAATGAGTGAAAATTTAGATTCTTGAGGTATTTTTTAAAGAAAAATTAGAAAACAGGAGTTAAAACACAATTTTGAAAAGTTTTGCCACGTCAGACGCCAGGTCAATAGACCTGACCAACCAGGACACAACAAGTGGCAAAGATGCTGACGCGAGAGGGTCATGTGGGCGATCTGCGTGCTCGCGATCGAATGGCTGAGATCCGTTCCCGCGCGCACGGACAACCTGGATGCGCTCCCTCCTAAACACAATCGAATGGCCAAATTCAAACGTGATCGGACGGTACAGAGTGAATCGCGATGGACGGTCCAAATTGGATCGCGACGAACGGTCCAGATTCACTCCCTATTTAATCGCGATCGGACGGTCCAGATGAAACGCGATGGACAG
>NW_019028846.1:0-16622 GCF_000150535.2 Carica papaya
ATCTAAAAGACTATCAGAAGCTCATTGTGTATATAAAGACTGTAGGATAAAAACTTCAAGGATAGAGATATATGTAAACCTGATACTATTAGATTTTGTAGGATTCGATATAATATTAGGAATGTACTAGTTGGAAAGGTATAAAGCTATAATAGATTGTGAAAGTAAAATTGTAATCTTACGATCCCCGAAAAAAAAATAAAAGTTATTGTTATCATTTTTCTAACAATTGAACGAACAGGAATTTGGGTGTTGATCCTCCTGTATGTTCCATACCAATTATTCAATTTTTCTAATGTCTTTCTCATCGAACTTCCTGGTCTACCTCCCCCACGTGAGGTAGAGTTCTTGATTGAATTGTTACCTAGAACCCAGCTGATCTCGAAGCCTGCATATCGCATGAGTCGCTTTGAGGTAACAGAGTTGGAACATTGGCTTTCTGACCTTATCACTAGAAAATTCATTTACCCTAGCTATTCCCCTTGGGGCGCTCTGATGTTGTTCATAAAGAAAAAAGATAGTTTCGTCCTACTCTGTGTGGACTACAAGGAACTCAACAGAGAGACTGTTAAAAGTAAGTACCCCTTACCTTGGATTGATGATCTCTTCGATCAACTGCAAGGAGTCACTTTCTTCTCTAAGATCGATATCAGGATTGGGTATACCAGTTGAGAGTTAAAGAAGAAGATATTCTAAAAACTACCTCCTGGTGTAGGTACGGTTTGTACGAGTTTAGGGTGATGCCGTTCGGATTGATCAATGCCCCAGCAGTCTTCATGGATCTAATGAATTGAGTTTTTCGGCACGGCGACGAAAAAAATGGAGGCACACCTCCCAAACGACGGCGGCACACCACACAAGGCAACGCACGGTGCCCAAGGGGCAGCGTGCACTGCCCGAGGCAGCAGCACACTGCCCCAGTCGGTCGCGCGCTGCAGACCTAGCCAGCTGCATGTAAGGCTAGCTTGCTCGCAAGGCACTGCACGCAGGCCTACTAGGCACTGGACCATGTGCGCAGGCCTACTGCGCGGATGACACACACATAGGGTGCACGACGCTGCGCCAGTCTATACGCGATGGGACACGCGCGCATATCAATCTCATACCTCGTGTGGACGGGAAGTGCGTACAGTGCGTATGTCCAGTGCTGGGCACGCGTGCGCGGTGTGTGATGCCAGCATGAGCGGGTTCTTTCCTGTAAGATTTTTGCCATTTCTTTGTCTTTTCTCCTGAAAATTTATTTTTTAAATAAAAATAACAAAAATATTGACAAAAATAAAATAAAGAAATATAATTCAGAATAAGTTTAAATAAATTAAAAACACGAATTTAATTTACGAAATGCAATATTAAAAACTATGAAATAATTTAAAGAGTTCAAGCAGTTTTAGGCCCCGAATAAATAGGGGTTCTCAATTAAAAATTTAGCACGAAGGTTTACAGGGTGTTACAAGAACAGTTGTAAGATCGAATTGAGTTGAAGGATTAAAACCATAAAACAACTCGAAAGATGAAAACCCAGTTAAAATATGAATACTATGATTATAAACAAAGTCTGCCATAGGTGAACAATCCTTGCAAGTCTTTAGGTTTTGACCGACCATGGCTCCCAATATGGAACCTAAAGTTCTGTTAACCACCTTAGTTTAACCATCAATTTAGGGATGACATGCAGTGGAAAATAATAACTTTTTCCCTAACTTACCCCACAACATAAGTCAAAAGTGGCTAAGGTACTTGACATCTCTATCACTCACTATAGTTCTTGGAATGCCATGAAGTCTCACGACATCTCTAAAGAATAGGTTCATAATATTTGTTGCATTATCTATTTCATGACATGCAATGAAATGTGCCATTTTGCTAAATCGATCAACTATAACAAATATACTGTCATGACCCTTCCTTGTCCTAGGCAGTCCTAACATGAAATATGTAGAGATATCCATGGTGTTGTAGGTACAAGTAAAGGTGTATAGAGACCATGAAGTGATACTCTAGACTTGGCTTGCCTACATGCAATACACTGGCTACAGATGCACTTGACATCCCTTTTTATGTTGGGTAAGTAAAAATGTTCGTGCAAAATATCTAGAGCTTTGGTTATCCCAAAATGTCCCATTAGTCCCTAGCTCTATGCTTCCCGCACTAATAATTCTCTAATTTAACAACTTGGTACACATTGCCTGCCCTCTTTAAGAAAGAAAACCATCGCACTGATGGTACTTTTATAACACGTAATGTTCACAAGCATGATAAATAGAGGAAAAATCCTAATCATCCGGATATATCTCCTTGATGTGCTGAAAACCTAAGTACTTAGAGCCTACAGTGGAAAGTGAAGTGTACCTCCGAGATAATGCATCTGCGATGATATTATATTTTTTTTGCTTATACTTGAACACATAAGGGAACGACTCTATGAATTTTACTCATTTACCGTGTCTACGGTTGAGTTTACCTGACGCGGAAAGGTATGGGGATGATTGAATCAACTCCTATAACCCACTCAACGTATACAATATTGAAACTTAACCGCCTGGAAAATTCCTCCCTTTAATTAAATCTACAATCCTAAAAGGAATGCAAAAAAAAAAAGATTAGGAAAAATAGATAAAGAAAGAAAAAATACTATGAATTTACCGATAAGTTGATCCCTGCTTCTTGGCTCAACAAGACTTCTAAAGACTCCTACTTGAAGAACATGGACAAGCTAAAAATTAGCAAAAATGCTGATGGAACAATATGCTAAGATTTCAAGAATTTCTCTCAAATTGATTGTAATTGATTGTGCTTACAACCTATGGGCAAAGACCTATTTATAGCCTTTTTTGATATAATTTTAAATGATTACAATCTCTTTAAGAAAGTAATAAATTAATATCGTAAATAAAATTCTATCTAATTCTAGGATATTTACATAATAAAATATTTATTTAATCCCATCTAAATTCAAGATAATTAATTAAATAATCTTAGGGTTAGAATTTATATTAAAATAATAATAAAAATATGATAAGCTTTATCCCATGTGATTTCCATGTAAAACATATGAGAAAATAAATTTAGACGTGGGAATTAAATTAAAAATATGGAGAATTAAAAGATGGGATCCAAAAGAATTAAAATAGAATAATAAAATTAATAAAATAATAAAAATTAATGGAGGGAAAACCCGGCCAGATTGTGGCCGGTTAATTTGTGTTAGTTGAGTCTGCTGGTCCGCGCAGGTAATGCAAAATAGGCCGCAGGTTAGGCCTGCGTGCTACGTGGGGTTGCTGCGAGGCGTGGGCTTGGGCCACACGCGTGTGCCCTTGCTAGGTAGGGGCCGGATGGCTAGTGCACATACGGGTTGGTGCGCACATATGGGCTTTCCCTTGTGCGCATGTGCATGCGCAACGTGCATGGAGGGAGCCTTGTACACACATGCATACAGGTCTTCCTAAGGCGCAGCATGGGCTGATCCTTGACCTTTGGGTTCGATCTTCTTAGGTTGGGCTAAAAGCAGGCTTTTTCTTTCGATTCTTCAAGCCCATTAATCTTACTTGGGCCTTAAGCCTTCTAACTTAGACAAACTTGGTCCATCTCTTAGAATAAATTCAATTAGGAAAGCGTTTAAGGATGAAATTACTTTTCTGTTCTAGGCATTCCTCATTGATACAAGATTGTTTATTTGGAACTAATTTTGGGCTGTCTAGGATCACATCATTACCTCGACCATTTAGGTACTTAAGGGACTCATGATTGGTGTGAATCACAAATTCTTTCGACAACAGATAGTGTTTCTATACCTCCAAGGACCTTATCAAGGTGTAAAACTCCTTATTGTAGGTTGAGTAATTTAGCATGAAAGCTTTTCATTAAAATAAGCTATTGGGCCCCTTTCTTGCATCAGCACTGCTCCTATACCTATTCTTGAAGCATCACATTCAAGTTCAAACATTTTGTTAAAATCAGGTAAAGCAAGAAAATGTGCAGAACACAAATTTTCTTTTAGTAAGTTAAAAGCAGCTTCCTAGTTTTTAGTTAACGAAAACTTGACATCCTTTTTAACCAACTCGTTCAAGGGTGCCGCAGTGGAACTGGAATCTTTGATAAACCTGTAGTAGAAGTTAACTAACCCATGGAAGCTTTTTACATCGCTTGCAGTTGTCGGCGTAGACTATTCCCTAATGGCTTCTACTTTTTTCTCATATTTATCAATGCCATGAACACTCATTATAAATCCTAAGAAGATCAATTTGTCACTGCAGAAGGTGCACTTCTTGGTATTGGCATACAACCATTCCTTTTTAAGAACCTTGAGGACCAAACATATATGTTGGATGTGGTCATCTAAGTTTTTGCTATAAATTAGGATATCATCAAAATACACAAGTAAAAACTTTGCAAGGAATAGGCATAGGGCATGGTTCATAAGCCTTATGAAGGTACTAGGTGTGTTTGAAAGATCGCATTATTAACCACTCATATAGGCCATAAATTGTTTTGAAAGCCATTTTCCATTCGTCACTGAGATTCATTCTAATCTAGTGATACCCACTTTTTGAGATCAATTTTGATGAAGATAGTTGCTCTACTAAGCTCATCCAGCATGTCATCTAACTTGGGAAAAAGATGCATATACTTAACTATGATCTTGTTGATGGCTCGACAATCAACATACATCCTCTAAGAACCCTCCTATTTAGGCATTAGTAAGATAAGAACAACATAAAGGCTCAAACTTTTCTTGACATGTCCCTTATCCAACAACTCTTCCATTTGTTGTTTGAGTTCCTTAATCTCCTCCGGGTTGCTCCTATAAACAAGTCGATTAATAATGATAGATCCAAGGACAAAATCGATTTGGTGCTCGATCCCTTGAATTGGTGGAAGACTATCCGGAATCTCCTCTAGTAGGACGTCCTCGAACTCCTACAAGAGAGAGACAATGCTATTAAGCAAAGATGGGTCAAGGTTAGATAAGTTCAAATAAACCTCCTTGTATTGTAAGATAACTAGATACAAGAACAAGGTATGTTGTGATGTTGTACCTATGTATGCCAACCATGTGATTTTTAGCAGACCTTGATAATTTGATAGACAAGTACAAGACCATGGTCGAATCAACCTCTACTCATTGCAGAAGGATGATCTTACCCATGTTCTCACACCTCTATCACCACGGGAGATACATGAGAATCATATAAAAGTAAAAAAGGCTTTTATGGAGTATTCAAGAAGGGAAAAAGAAAAAGAGAGTAAAGAGCCCCCAGAGAAACGTAAACTAGGCCAAGTGAAAGTAAGAGAGAGAGAGAGAAAGGAAAAAAGAGTCTTCATGTAAAGGAAAGAAAGGTGAGGCGAGTGATTTGTCAAAAGAAAAGCCTAATCGTATTATGGTACAGGGAGGCTTATTTGAGCTTATCTGACATTGACCCATCTTTACCCAGTAGTGTCGTCTCTCTCTTGCAGGAGTTCCTATTAGAGGAGATTCCAGATGGTCTTCCATCAATTTGAGGGATCGAACACCAAATTGATTTTGTCCCTGGATCCACTATTCCTAATCAGTCTACTTATAGGAGCAACCTGGAAGAGACTGAGGAACTCCAATGACAAGTCGAAGAGTTATTAAACAATAGAATAGTGAAAATCATCTAGTTGTTCTATCATTGATTGATTTAAGATTTGCCCTGGAATGACTTGTTACAATGCATTTGATGATACTGTTAGGGATAGATTGAAAGTTGCTATTTTAAAGAAATATAACTTAAATTTTACTATAAAATTTTCAACAGTCTCTATCACGCATTATGCTGTTCAAAATTTAAAATGTGTTTCACTTATTGTTTTAATAAGCTTTTGAAATGTTAATAGTATTGTTATAATATTGTTTTTCCTTACTGAGTTTCATGAAACTCACCCCATTCCATTCCCCCAGATGATGTGGAATAAGATGATCTACCTCTTGACTAACCCTTGATACTTTTCTAGATCTGTTCGTGGGTCCTTAGATGTTGAGTGCAAATGTGCGCTTTACTCTAAAAGACAATTATTTTGTAATTCGTAGAAGTAGCTCAAATATTTAATTGCAAATATTTTTTATAGCTAACTTTAATGCCTCATAGGTATAATTGTACATTTTTTAAGGGATAAATATAACTTCCGCATTATAGTTTGAATTTAATTGCACTCGTCTCTGCTTTGTATTGGACATCCTTGCCCAATAGGTAGCAGGATATCACAAAATGAAATTATTTTTCCTTGTTTGCACCTACCCAAAAGAGATTAAATTTTTTTTCATATTTGAAAATATTGAAAATTTGGTAGTATGAGCTATAACATCTCGAATGCATGAATGTAGTTGCTCTTTTAGTGCATGTATAGATAGGAATAAATTTTTTTTGTCCTTTGTATAGACCTTTTTTTTTCATTTTTAATGAATTGAATTTTTTTATTTGGCTTGGTGTTGAGTCATAATTTTAGTTTGTACCCATTTAATGTTCAATGTGATTGCTAAGATAATTTTGTTAAGTTGCAATTATTACATGGTCAATATGCTTGTTTTTTCTAGCTTGGCATTTCTATAATTGAGTGCAATCAACAAAAGGCACACAACATCAGTTACTTACTAAAACTTAGAAGAAAAAGAATATGTGAAATATGAGTTGTTGTTTAGGGGATAACCTCATCGCGATGGAGGTTGATATGATGAGATTGATAGTAGTCCAAAGATAATGCTACTCTATGGTAAGATGTGGTAATAGCTCTATTCAAACAGTTTGTAACAGCTTTGTGTGGACTATTATTATGGCCCGTAGGATGTTAGATTGTGACTGAGGAGAATGGAGAATCCTCATCTTTCCCAATCTCTTACTATAACATCCCAAATGTTAATTAAGGCATAAAGGTGTCAGGTACAGAAATAGATTATGAGTACATGATAAAAATTGTCTGCAGCGAAGCAAATTATTATAGATCCCTTACCAAAATATATGAGTTCCAATTACACATATATATAACTGAAGCCAGAAGTGGCAACAAAATACAAAATATCAAAATACAAAAAGGTCACTTCTTTCACTATGCAATTAGACTCATCAGAGTGGGGGACAAGTCATGCACTTAAGGTTTATGGATCTACGGGATCTTTGTGGACTTCAAGGGGTAGGTCAGTGATCAGTTCCTCACTATCTTCCTTATCTGGGGAGGGGCATGGAAAGGGTGAGTTACATATACTAAGTAAGAAAAATAATATTTAAATAATATTGTAAGATTTTAAAAATGAATAATTATGTTATCAATACTTATAATAAGGTCATGTCAAGGTCCTATTTTACTTTATGAAAATAATTTTATTTATTAAAAGAAATATCATGTCACCGTCGCAATAATCAAATAAAAATCATACTTAATAATAGAGAAAATCAAATAAATCATGAAATGTTAGATTCTTGTGTCATACTTCGCGAAATCGTTCCAACTTCCATCGCTGATGGCAAATACAGATTTCTGACTACCCATGTGAAATGACCAAATCAGATATATAATGACAATTTGCTCAGACACATTTCTGGCTTGCCAAATCATGGTATAATCTATGACTACGAATATACCAACCACAGTGATCCTATTAGATATTCTATATTTGCATCACTGCTCTCGTCAGAAGGTACGACGTCATCCATAGGGAGCGGTCCTCTTACGACTTTCCAGACCAAATGGGGGAGGGGGAAAAAAAACCCTCTAGAGATAAAAAGCCTAACGAGACACTTGATGCATTATGCATGTCAATACATATACATAAATTTTTTGGACCATTCTAGGCTCATTCCCTTCTTTTTTTATATATTTTTCAGATAATTATCACCAAATTCATGTTATTTAATTTACATGCAAATCATCAAGTTAATATAAATCACAAAGCATGCTTGAAATTAAGAACAAATCACTTTATTGGAACTACTAAACGTGAAACATGCAAACACAAAACATAAACTTCATAATTTTGATTTTCTAGAAATGCTCCTTAAGATATTTAAGGAAATACTAAATTCGTTACTGAAATCTTGAAGTTTTCATACATCTTTCTTCTTCTCCTCCTCTCTTTGTCTCTCTAGATCACTCCCTCTCTCTCTAAACTCTTAGAAGATGGAAGAATGAAATGAAAGTGATGAGGAAAATGAAAGAAAGGTATCTATAAAAATTGGGGACCGTTGGATCTGCACCGAGTGGTAAAATCCAATGAGGAGAGAGAAAGATGAGTGGAAGATAAGTGATTTGACGCGACACAACAACAACACAAAAAATAGAGGAAGAATCCTCCACCAGTGGTGGCTCTCTACCCAAGGTGGTAGCACACTGCCCAAGGCGGTGCACGACGCCCAAGGGGGAGGCGGCACACTACTCGAGGTGCAATACACCTCACTAGGCTGGCCACGCATTGCAGGCCTAGCCTGTAAGCGTTGGCCTATCTTACCATGGGCAAGAGCTAGACTGCATGTGCACAGGCTTATCCATGCAAGCCTACTGTATGGACGGTGCGCGATGCTTGGTCCTGTATGCGCACGATGTGACGCCCACGCAGATTGGCTTGTCTATGCGCGATGGGATACCTCGTGAACTGGCTTGTCTGTGCACGATGGGACACGCGGACAGGCTGGCCTTGTGCCTTGCATGGATGGGACGTGCGCACAGTGCGCATGTCCTGCACTGGTCGCATATGAACACTGTTGCGCATGTGCTGGCGAGCCACTCCTGCGAGTGTTTTCCTGCAAGATTTTGCCTCATTTTTCTATTTTTCTCTTGAAAATTTATTTTTATATAAAAAAATGCAATAAAAATAAAATAAAATAGTAATAATAATAAAAAATAAAATATAATAACGAAATCTGAATAAATTAAAATTACGAATCCAAATTACGAAATACAATATAAACTACAAAATAAATTTAAATAAGTTCAGGTGTCCCTAAGACCCGAATAAATAGGGGTTTACATGTACAAATTTAGCGCGGTGGTGAGCGAGGTGTTACATTCCCCTCACCTTAAAAAATTTGATCTTCTAAATTTGTTTCGAATAGGTCTTGAAACCTCTCTCTCATCTCACTTTTCAATTTCCACATTGCCTCTTCTATAGTGTAGTGCTGCCTCTACACCTTCCCCATGGGATTGTCTTGTTGCATAAAACTTTGTCGGTCCAACCGAGAATTTTCGCAGGGAGTTCCTTGTAAGTCATATTGGCTTATACCTGTGTCTCATCGTGAGGAATGATATGAGAAGGGTCAGGGTGGTACCTTTTAAGCATGGAGACATAGAAAACATCATGTAGACCCGTAAACTCTTGAGGTAGAGTAAGGCGGTATGCTACGAGTCCAATATACTCCACGATTCGAAAAGATTTCACATAACGTGAGCCTAACTTCCCTCTTTTCTCGAATTGCATTTTTCCCTTGTAGGGGAAAATCTTAAGGAAGCCTTGGTCTCCAACAGTAAATTTTAGAGGTCTTCTACGAGTTATCAGCGTAACTCTTTTGACAACTTTGGGTAGTGGCCAAGTTCTTACGGATGATCGTCACCTTCTCAATAGTCTCTTGCATGAAGTCTGGTCCCAAATGACGTTGATTTCTAACTTCGCTCCAGTAAGTGGGAGAACGGCAAGAGTTACCGTATAAGCTACATGCAGAGTCATGCCGATGTTGGAATGATAACTGTTATTATAAGTGAATTCACATAGGAGAAGATACTCATATCAGTTATCGCCAAAGTTGAGGACGCAAGCACACAACATGTCTTACAACATCTGGATAGTGCATTCAGACTGACCATCGGTTTGGAGATGATAAGTAATGCTGAAGTACAATCCAGACCCAAGTGCTTCTTGAAAGCTGTCCCAAAAGTGGAAAGTGAATCGAGGGTCTCAATCGAATATAATGGATGAGGGAACACCATGTTGTCGAACAATTTCATCGATATAAAAGTGGGCTAATTTACTGGTGGAGTCAGTGGTCCTGATGTGCAAGAAATGGGTGGTCTTGGCTAGTCTGTCAACGATTACCCAAATAGCATTACGATTAGAATAGGTCCTGGATAGGCCGGTTACAAAATCAATTGTTATATACTCCCATTTAGATTCTAGAATCGGGAGGCCCTGTAACAAACCGCTAGATCTTTGATGTTTTACCTTAATTCACTAGCAAGTAAGGTCTTAGGAGATATAGTCAACAATGTACTTCTTTATTCTTGACAACTAGTATTGGCACTTCAGGTCCCAGTACATCTTGGTACTCTCGGGATGGATGGACAGTTTGAAGGCATGGGAAGCTTTGAGAACATCCATCCTGATAGCGACAAGGACCCAAATTCGGTCCCAAAATCTACACAACCCGTCATCTGAGAGTATGAAATCAGGAAACTCTCAAAAAAGAACTTACTCAAATTTTTGGTGATTTCTTGGTCTGTCGACTAAGCTTCCTAAGTCTTCATAAAAAGATCAGGAAAATCTCGGATTTGAGCAAGATAGGCACCATTTCCATAGTGGTTGAAGCACAGTGCTTGCATAGAATCTATTAACTTCCCACTGGAGGCCATGACTTGGGCCAACACTATGGACTTCTTTCGGCTTAATGTATCAACAACTACATTCCCTCTACTGGGATGGTAGATGATCTTGCAGTCGTAGTACTTCAGGAGGTCCATCCAACATCTCTGTCTCATGTTCAAATCCCTCTACGGGAAAATGTACTTTAAACTTTTGTGGTCAATATAAATTTCAAAGGTCTGACCAAACAGGTAATGACACCATATCTTCAAGGCAAAGATAATGCCCGCAAACTCTAGGTCGTGAGTAGGGTAGTTCTGTTTATGGAGTTTTAACTTTCTGGATCCATAAGCGAGCACTCTACAATGTTGTATCAAAAAACATCCCAAACTAATATGAGATGCATCGCAGTAGACCTGAAATCTTTTAGTGTTGTCGAAGAGGATCAACATCGGGGTAGAGATAAGAGAATGCTTTAATTCAATAAAGCTTTCACCACATTTGTAATCCTAGATAAAAGGTACACCCTTTCAAATGAGTCGAGTCAATGGAGCAGTAATCTTAGAAAATTCATTGATGAATCATCGGTACTAACCTACCAAGATAAGAAAACTACATACCTCGGCTACATTTGGTGGGCAGGTTCCAGTTGATCAATGTTTTAACCTTGGTTGGATCGACAAAAACTCCTTTATTTGAAATCACATGACCAAGAAATGAAACTTGATTAAATCAGAATGAGCATTTTCTAAGTTTAGCAAACAATTGGTTATGATGAAGTGTCCCCAGCACTTTAGGTAGATGGACTACATGTTCATGAGCTCAGCATGACTCATGCAACAGACAGGTTTTAAAATTGGTTGGGTTCTAGGAAGCAATTTGATAGAAAGCTCAATCTCTCACGGGAGAGGTAGACCAAGTAATTCGACTGAAAAAACTTCCAAAATGTTGCAAACAATGGGAATGGAATACATAGCAGGATCAACATCCATATTCTTATTTATTCAATTGTTAGAGAGAAAAATAGATTTTATTTCTTTTTCGAAGTCTGTAAGATTACAACTTTATTTTCACAATCAATAATTGCCCTATATTTTCTAACCAATCCATTCCTAGAATAACGTTAAACCTTGAGAAATCTAAGAGTATTAAGTCTACAAATATTTCTGCTTCCGAAGATTTTATTTACAATTTTTATACACACATTGAACTTCTAATAATACCCTAGAGGAGTCTCTATAGCTAATATTTCTTTTAATGGTTCATGCCTAATATATAATTTACTAGCAAATGCACAAGAGATAAAAGAGTGGGTAGCATCTGTATCGATCAAAGCCCTAATAAAAGTATCATAAATGGAAAGCATACCTTGAATAAGGACAGGAGTGGGGAGGGCATCGGGTTCGTTTAAGTGGTACACACGACCCTAGGCTACAGGTCTTGCTATGTCCTTCAGCCACTGAGGGTAATCCTTCATAAAGTGTTGGGTGCTTCCGCACTGATAGTAGGCGTGATTGATACGCTGATAAGGTAATTTATCATGCTCGTGACCACAATGCTGACATGATTAGGAAGGTTGGGTAGGCTATCCAGTAGGTGGAGGTAAAGTAAGGAGAAGGACAACTTGGGTTCATTTATCGAGGTGACTACTTACTAGGTCGGGCAATCTTTTGTTGTGTTGTTGGAGTTGTTGTTGTTGGGTACAGACTTAGGCAATGCGTTGGTGCTTAGCCAAGATGAGGTCTTTGGCCAATTGGCCATGTTTTAGCACCTTGGCATACGAGCTGGGTCTCAGCATTGCAACCCGATCATAGATATCAGTATGAAGGCCTTTCAGAAACTTTCTAACTTTACGACTTTCGGGTGGTGACCATTAGAGGAATAAGTCTAGACAGTTGGACAAATTGGGCTGCATATTAGGCAACTATCAAATTTTCTTGACAGAGATCTTGACATTTCTCCTCCTTCTTCTTTTGGACATAGGCTGGGAAAAAGTTATCAGAAAATGCATCAATGAAAACTTCTAAGATGGTAGAGGTAGGCAAGACTTTTTTCTTAAGTCGCCACTAGTGTTCTACTTCACCGATTAGCATAAAGGCTGCTAGGGGGACTTTCTGTTCCTCGGTTAAGTCTAGGACAGAGAAATACTTCTCTATCTGTAGGATCCAAGCATTGACTACTAAGGGGTCAGGACCACTTTCAAAGTGTGGTGGCTTAATCTTCATAAACTCCAGTATGTTGTGAGAGATAGACCTTTTGATTGTTCGATATTCCAGGGCAAGGTGCTAACAAAGGTTGTCGTGATTCTATTCTACTACTGCGGTTAGTCTTTAGATAACTCAGAAGAGTAAACTTGGCCCTGGTTGGATGGTCTTGGGCCTTGGGCCTTGGGTCTTTCGATACGTTCTATAGAAGGCTCTCTCGCATCATTCCTACAAAAGAAAGAAAGACACGAGTTGGTGGTCTAGTTTGGAAAACATGACTTATTTTCTTAAATATCGTAAGGGTCTTTTTACCTATAGCTTCAGTTGTAAGGATTTGGTCCGTGTAACTACTCTGATGCCATATGTGACATCTCAAATGTTAATTAAGACATAAGGGTGCCAGCTAAAGAAATAGATTATGAGTGCATGATAAAAATTGTATGCAGCGGAGCAAATTATTACAAATTCCTTACCAACATATATGAGTTCCAATTACACATATATATAATTGAGGACAGAAGTGGCAACAAAATACAAAATATCAAAATACAAAAAGGTCACTTCTTTCACTATGCGATTGTACTCATCATAGTGCGAGACAAGTCATGCACTCAAGGTTGGTGGATCCACGAGATCCTCATAGACTTCAAGGGATAGGTCAGCGATCGGTTCCTCACTATCTTCCTCATCTGGTGGGGCATGGAAAGGGTAAGTTATATATATTCAGTAAGGAAAATAGTATTTAAATAACATTGTAAGATTTTAAAAGTGAATAATTATATCATTAATACTTACTATCAGGTCACGTCAGGGTCCTATTTTACTTTACGAAAATAATTTTATTTATTAAAAAAAATCATGTCACAGTCACAATAATCAAATCAAAATCATACTAAACAATAGAGAAAATTAAATAAATCATAAAATGCTCAAATTTTCTTGTCATGTTTTGTGAAGTCATTTTGACTTCAATCTCTGAGGGTAGATACGGATTTTCGACAACCTATGTAGAATGACAAGATCAAATATATAACGACAATTTGCTCAGACACATTTCCAGCTTGCCAATGGTACGATCTATGACCACGGCTGTACCAACCACGGTTGTCATATCAGATATTATATAGCCACGATAGTACTTAATCAAAGGTGACCCCTAAAAAATATTCGTGTCACCACTTTCGTTAGAGGGTACGCCGTCATCCACAAGGAACGGTCCTCTCACGTCTTTCCAAACCAGATGGGGGTGGGGAAAACAGAAACTCCTCAGAGATAAAAAGTCTAACAAGACAATTCATGCATTATTCATGTCAATACATATACATATATTATTTGAACAATTCTAGGCTCATTCCTTTCTTTTTTAATATATTTTTCAGACAATTATTGTGACATTCAAGTGTTAATCAAGACAAATGGGTGTCAGATACAGAAATAGAAGAACGAGTGCATGATAAAAAGTTAATGCAGTAGAACCAATTAATACAAATCCTTTACAAATATATATGAGTTCCAATTACATACATTTAACTAAGGCCAGAAGTGGCTACAATTACAAAATTAAAACACAAAAGAAAGCCACTTCTTTCACTATGCTATTGAACTCATCAAAGTGCGGAAAAAGTCATTCACTCAAGTTTTGTAGATCCACGGGATTCTCATAGACTTTCAGGGGTAGGTTAGCCTGCGGTTCCTCATTTTGTTCCTCATCTTGGTAGGGGGCATGAAAAGAGTGAGTTCTATATGCTCAATAAGGACAATAGTATTTAAATAACATCGTAAGATTTTAAATGTGAATTATTCTAACAAACACACTTACCATTTGGCTATTTTGTAGACCTATCTTACATTATGAAAATAATTTATTTATTAAGAAAATAATAAATTAACATAATTAAAATAGACACACATCAAACCAAATAATAGAGAGAATCAAATAAATTATGAAATACTCATATTTTTGTGTCATGCTTTGTGAAATTGTTACAACTTCCATCTCTGAAGGCATATACAAATTTCCAACAACCCATGTGGAATGACCAGATCAGATACAGATAATGGCAATTTGCTAAGAAACAATTCTAGCTAGCCAAACCATGGTTCGATCTACGACTACGACTGTACCAACTATAGTTGTCCTATCATATATCTACAGTCACGACAATACTTAGCCATAGGTGACCTCTAATTGATATTCGCATCACCATTCTCGTCCGAGGGTACGTCGTCATCCACAGGGAGCGGTCCTCTTATGACTTTTCAGACCAGATGGAGGAGGGGGACACAGATACCCCAGATGGGGTTAGAGGTACATGCCCCTCAAAGATAAAATGCCTAATGAGATACTTGATGCATTATGTTTATTAATATAAAAACATACTTCGGACCATTCATGCTTCATTCCACTTTTTCTTTTATTTATTTATTTATTTTATCTTTCAAGATAACAGTACCAAGTTCATATTATTTTTATTACATGCAAAACATCAAGAGTCTATAAATCACATAGCATACTTGAAAATAAGAACAATTCAGCTTATAAAACCTACCAACACACAAGCATGCAAAACAACCTAAGTCATAATTATCATAATTTAATAATTTTTCTTTATCTAAAAATACTCAAGACGTCGAAAAAAATACTAAATTCCTTACCGAAACCTTGATATTTTCTCATTCACCATTCTTCTTTTCTTTCCCTCTTTTTCTCTCTAAATCATTCTTTCTCTCTCTCTTTCTCTCTCTCTAAGTCATGAATGGAAGTGTGGGGAAGAGTGGGAAGAAAACATCTATTTATAGAAGTTTGAAACCATTAGATTCATGCCAAGTGGAAAAATTAGGTGAAGAGAGAGAGGAAAAAGATGCGTAGCATGATAAATGCGAAAGGAAGGTCTCCTCCGTTTGTGGCGGGGGTACGCCACCTGAGGCGACAGTGGCGCACAGCCTAAGGCTGCAGTGGCCCGCCCGGCGCGCTGCAACCTAGCCTGTTGGCGTATAGGCCACCTGCCGTATGTGCAGGCCTACTGCGTAGGCCCCAGGTGCACTAGGGCCTATCCACGCAGGCCTGCTGTGCGGACAGTGTGGGCACAGTGTACGACGCTTATCTGTGCGGGCGAACGGCCCACTTGCGTGCGACAAGACGGGCGTAGGGTTTAACCTTGTGCCACACGCACAGATGGAACGTGTGCTTTATGCACACGTCTCATGTCTATTGTGTACGCGTGCACGTGCGTAGACATCCCGTGCGAGCAGCTTTCCTTCTCCGAGGGATTTTTCCCGCTAGAGTTTTTTTTTCCGGTTCACCATTTTCTCCGTATTTTTTTACTTTTTAACTAAAATAAAATAAATAATATAAATGCAATTAAATTAAAAATAATTAAAATAAAATAATATTAAATAAAATCAAAATAATTAAAAATTAGCAAGATTCATGTTTTACGATAATAATATGCGAGGTAACTTAAATGAGTTCAATGCGACTTAAAGGTATAAGTAAATAGAGTTTTCCAAATTAATTAAGCACAACGATGGGTGGGGTGTTACATCCTCCCCCACCTTAGAAAACTTTTGTCCCCAAATTTGTCTCGAACAGGTCTGGATACTTCTTTCCTCATCTCGTTTTCTAACTCTCACGTTGCTTCTTCTGAGGTATGATGCTGCCATCGCACCTTGACCATGGGAATCATCTTCTTATGCAAGACCTTGTTGGTCCACCCAAGAATCTCCAATGGAACCTCTTCAAAAGTCATGTCGGCTTGTACCTACACCTCATTGCGAGGAATAATAAGAGAAGGGTCAGGGTGGTACCTCTTTAGCATTGATACATGAAAGACGTCATGTAGACCCGTATACTCTCAGGATAGACTAAGGCGGTAAACCACAGGTTCAATGCGCTCGAT
>NW_019028847.1:0-16631 GCF_000150535.2 Carica papaya
TAGTAGACCTGAGGAGGTCGAAAGGGGGGTAAATATTGTTGATCTCAGATCTGGCCATTACTTGTACAGATTTTTCTGCGAATTGGATTTCCAAAGAGTGCTCAACAGAGGGCCATGGACTTTTAACAACCACTTGTTGGTTGTGCACCACCTTAGGGAGGAAAAACATCAAATGAAAGTAGCCATTGACACAAGCCTCTTCTAGGTATAGATTCACTCACTCCCGTTGGGTTGTGTGTCGAAAACAATGGCTAGGCAGTTTGGGAACCTATTGGGGGGCTTTGTCGACTATGACACAAGTTCATCTTCTATGGCTGAGATGGGGGGTTGTCTGTGGGTTCGGGTGACAATTGATGTCTGAAAGCCTCTATTCAGAAGAAAGAGGCTCAACCTGAGAAATGGGGAATCCGCATTTGCAATCTTCAAGTATGAACGCCTGCCTTTATTCTACTTCCTGTGCGGTTAGTTGGGGCATTCAGAATCTTTTTGCAAACTCCACATCCATTCCAGTGCGGTGCCACTGCAGTAAGAATGGGATGAGTCCCTCCGCGCAATCCCGACAGAATCCCGTTCCGACGAGCAAATGGTTACAGGATGAACAGGGGGAAAAATTGACGGAGTCATGGGCGAATATCCTTACAAATATCTCAACTGAAGCAGGAAAGAAGGGAGATTCTTCAAATTTTTATTAAAAAATATAAATTTGAATATTTTATTAATTATATATTACTTATCCACTAATAATAACACAATTTATCAATAATAATATATAAAATGTATAGTTTATAGTCCGAACTATAAATACAACTTTTATAGATAATGATGAAAGTACAAATGATTTATCTATAAAATATTAAAAAGTTGGTAAATTATATTTAATTATATTGTGAAATGTTAAAATAATTTTTAATAAATGAAAATTAATTTTATGTAAAATTAAAATAAAAAATTTTAGATTCTATCAATTTTTATTATTTTTTAATTTGTTTCATCTTGTAATTGAATGAAATACAAATTTACTTACATTTTGTTTTGACTTGATAATTGATACATGCCTAATAAAAGTAACTACAGTTATTTAAGTTTTCTTATCATCAGATCTTTTTGAGAAATACACACACAAACACACAGATATATATGTGTGTGTGTGTGTGTGTGTTTGTTTGTGCGTTTTATAAATTTAACGAGCTATTGTAACTTGATGTAATGGTAAATCACTATAAAGTTTTCAATGGAATTTATAATAGGAAGTGGATATGATGATGATGATTGCCATATTATACATGAGAATATCTAAATATATATAAATGAGAAAAAAAATATGTTTTTTGGTTCTGATAACTAATAGTTGAAAAATAAAGGAAATGAAAATTATAATATTTTGCTTGGTTTAAATTTATAATTGAAAAATAATTACTATAAGAAAATAATGAATAATATTAGTTATTAATATAATGATGAGTTAGCTACCGAGAATCAAAATAGAATTTAAAAAGAAAATTAATCCTTTCCTCTTTCCTCTTTTGTTAAGAGTTCTTATATGAAAAAAGATTTATCATTCATGAACGATTACTATTGAAATAATTAATAATAAATATTTTAGTATAAAATCCAAGTCTATTTCTTCTTCTTTAATATTTATGTTAATAAATAATTTAAGAAAAATGCCAATTCAGAATTTTCGCTTATTATAATTGTTCTAATTAAAAGAATCTAGTCGTTACAGAATATTATTTTCGTTTAGATATATCATGACTCTTTAGGACAAAATTCAATTTAATTACTATATCTCTATCAACACAGTCATAAGTTAAATCTTTTGATTCTATTGAATCAAATATTATAAACAAATCATCATTAATCCATATAATTACATCTCAAAAGTGATAAATTTTATTTTTTAATAAGATTCAGACTTGTTGTCTTCAAGAAAAATGTAAGAATCTTAACTATTAAACCACCATATTTATGATAATTTATGGAAATTCTTAAAAACTTCATTGTACTGTGTGCTTAATTGTGATAAATGAACAATAGTCACAAACTTTAATGGGGTAATTTTTGGTGCATGAAATGCATGTTTCCTAAAATTTTCTTGAAAGATTTCTAACTTTTACTTTTCTAGTTGTGTAAATTAATAAAATCTATGATCTATAGCTAAGCTAATTGTATCAAGCAATTAACATGTCAAAAAGCTCTTTTCTATACTCACCTTATCCGATTGACCTAGTGCACACCTCAATCCTTATAATGTATCCTCAAACTTCAATTCCTATTTGTATAGAAAGTAAATGTATAAGGTAAATTCTTTTATCTTTTATCATCAAGATACTTTTACATGAAACTATTAAATATTAATGATTCATCTCAACCAACAGCAACAAAATTTATAATTTTTTGAAACAAAACCCCTTAGTTTGTAACTATCTCTGCAAAATAAATTTGAGTTTCAAATCAAAAAATTAAAAATTAGGTCGAGATTTTGATCTACAATAGTTCCCTAAACTAAGGGAACCTAATAATCATGAACTATTTTTTTTGCCTAAAAACATAATAGGCACGTTGAGATTTAAGTCAATTTAATCATGGCATCACCACCAACATAAAAAAAAGTTAGAGTTTAAATTTGTTTTCCATGAAAAAGGAATATTTATTACAACCTGCAGAGAATTTATTGGTATTGATTTTTAGAAGCTTTCATCCACCCCATTTGCCCAACAAAAGGAAACATAATTACTTTATAATATTGTTATTGAAAGAAATGAAAATAGATAAAATACTAATAGTGAAATATTAAGTATTGAAGTTAACTTTTATAAATTAAATAAAGGATTATAATTACTTTAGTTAAGTTACAGTAATTAAAGAAAAATATAAATCTTATTTTATTCTTAATTAATTTAAACTCGAATAGAATTAGTTAAAAAGAAATTGTATTTGTTATAATAGAAAAATAATTGAGAGTAATATTCTCCATTACTAGAACTATTCGAATTAAAAAAAATAAGAACGAATTAAATAAGTTGTAAGAAGCAAGAGTACCTTAATTTAAAGGAGTGCATTTGCGCTTGCGAGGGGTGGTTCTTGCTTCCAACTACATCACCATACATATCCCATTCAGGGAATAATAATAATAATAAAGATTTTTAAATTGAAATCTACAATGTTTAATATTTTAAAAAAATATTTTTACATTTTAATTAAAATATAAACTTTACATCTTCAGTGAAACTTAAACTTATAAATATTAAATAAAATACAAAAATTTTAACTACTACCATATTGTTATAATTCATTATAATTGTTAATAGCTATAACTATTAGCCGGCAAAACAGATTTTTAATTAAGTAAAACTCATACTTTATAAATCAGCAAATTTAAATTATGTTAAAATTTTCATGAAATCCATAAGAGAAAAAATATATATAAAAATAAAATTTCGCAAAATATGTGAAAGAAAAAATTACCTCAAAAAGGATGTTTATTTTTCCCTTCAGAAGTAAGAAGTCATTTTTTATTGCAAAGTACACAAATTTTAGGAAAATCTACATCAGATACTTTGTCTCTGCAAATTAAGAGAAGAAGACCAAATAATTAAAACCCATTAACTAGTCAAACGTGGTTAATAACTACTCAGATCTATATCGAGATATATATTATGTACACATACAAAGCTTTAATCATGTCTGATAAGGTGATTTCATATTCAACTACGAAAGTGGAGAGTAGATCAGAGAAATATTTAGGACCGCAATCAAATACTCCTTTCATTTCATATGCTATTCCAAAAAAGTTATCTACCGTACCTTTTAAAAAAAGTGAATGCAAATCAATCAATAATATCGATATATATACATGATCAGTAAATAAATAAGAAAAAAAATAGATAAGATGTTAACCACTAAACCTCTTGTTCCATCAAGGGGATCATGTCGAGGAGCTGCGTGCTTCGATCCATCCTATTTGAAACAATTAGAGAAGAGAAAATGGTTTTACCGAGAGAAAGGAGACTATTTTTTTTTTCGTATCTGCAATGCTCACCGAAGTGGCGGAGAGTTATAATGAGTTTAGTATTTATAACAAATTGCTAATAATCTTAGTCATTTCTAGTGATTAATATTTAGGTTATCAATATTTTATGCGTTAATGAACTTGCATATTTTTGTATTTTGTGTTCCGAGTTTAGATTAATTTTGCCAACAGTTTTATGAGAAAAAATATTTTCTTTTAAAAAAACAAGAGTTTAATTTAATCCATTTATAATATTGTATAAATGACAAAGATGGTTTTTCTCCAAATAAATTACTTCAGCTGATAAAGACATTATATTGGCACCTTTGAGAATGGTTAATTGCTGTTAAAAATTAGACAATAGATGATAAAATTTTACCAACAAATTTACATTTTCACTAAAAGTTCAAATGCCGCAAATTTAGAGGAAGCCACGTATCCATTTCATGCACAACTTGTCCATTTCTTTATTTGAAAAAAAATTACTTAACTTTTATATTGATAAAAAGAAGTACAAAAGAAACCATAAATAAAATAGTTTATCTTTATGTTCTAAAACCTAAAGAAAATTCAATCTCCTCTGTTGCAAGATACTAAAACGTCTCTCTCTCTCTCTCTATTAGTTGCATCTCATTCCAGTCATCACCCATCACCTCTCATTATTTATTGAAGTATCAATTTTTCTTATTAGTCGTTAAATACTGTATTTTAAGCAGTAAATTTACGTTACTTAATTCACTCATTTATATAGATTAAATTATTTATTCGAGTTAAATCATACCTTATTATTTGACTGAACTACAAATTTAGCCATATTTCTTCCTAATATTGTTTAAGCCAGTAAACAATGTAAATTAATACACTAACATCCAACACACGATTTACTTTTTCCTTTTTAAAAAAAAATCATGGATAAAACCATTCTGCTTAAGCAAGGAAACAAAAAATTGAGACTCATGAACAACTATATATCTTTCAAAATTCTTTACTACATCTCTAGTTCTGTTACATATTATCTAATTACACTTTACATCCAATTAAGAAGAAGAGAAACAAAATGTGGAATGAAAAGTTACTTTTAAATCCAACTAAAAATTAGACAATAAACGACACAATTTTAGCAGGTGATAGAGGTTGTCACTAAAAGTCAAAATGTCATTAAGTAAATAAATATACACCAAATAAAGGAAGCCACTTGTCCATTTCATGCACAATCTATCCATTTCTTTGAAAAAAATTATTTAACTTTTATATCGGCAAAGTAAATACATAAGAAGCTAGAAATAAAATAGTTCATCTTTATGTACTCAAACCTAAAGAAAATTTGATCTCTTCTATTGTAAGACATCAAAACTTCTATCTTTGTAATAGTTGCATCTCATTGCAATCGCCATCAATCACCTCTCATTATTTAATAAAGCATCAGTTCTCTTGATCAATTGTCAAAACACTATATTTTAAACAGTAAATGTACGTCATTTGATTCATTCATTTGTATGAGATTAAATAATTCATTCAAGATAAGTTCTATTTTGTCATTTCATTGACCTATAAAATTAGTCATATTTCTTTCTAGTATGGTATAAGTTTATACAATGTAAGTCAATATAGTAACAACATTACAACATTTACTTTTTTTTAAAGAAAATGTCTTCATCCATAAACAGTAAAAACCATTTTGCTTAAGCAAGTCAACAAAAAACTTAGGCTTATGAATAAATATATATCTTTCAATAGTCCTTACTACATTTCTAGGTAAGTTATGTACTATTCTACTAAACTTTTAAATCTGACTAAGAAGAAAAGAAACAAAATACGAAATGAAAGCTTAAACATCCTCAAATAACAATCCAAACTTTAGAAAAATATTCGTCAAGTATAAAATTTATATCTGGTACCTTTAATAAGGGTCCTATTATAGGTAGAAATTAGACAATAGATGATATACTTTTAGTGGTTGATTCAGACTGTCACAAAAGTTGAAATGTTGCTAGGTAACATGTGACAAATAGAGGAACTCATGTGTAACGGCCCCAGAAATTCAAAAGGAAATACATATAATAATAATCTGAGTGCGGAAGCGAAATAAAAGATTAAGGTTAACATCCCTTACACAATAACTTAAAAGTACTAAACAACATCACAGAATAAGTTCTCTGAAAGAAATACGAGAAATGAGAAAAATAAAGGAAACTATAAAGCATCTAGCATCTACTCGCAGTCTTCTTGTGAATCGGGCTCGGGAACCAGGTCCTCCTGATCTGAAATGGTTAAATAAGGAATGAGGTACACTAGCCCAGTAAGGACATCACGCTATATCACCGTCACAGAAGCAAAGGTTGGTAGAAAACCAAAAACAACCAATGGAGCACAAATTTTAAACCAGTACATTTATTTAAAATAAAACCATTTACCCTTTTTCTTACCCTTGGAGAACCTGTGAAAACAACCTATAAAGACAAAACCATCATACAGATCACAATTTCATGCATAATCAGTAACATAAAATATATCATAAATCTATATTCATTAACAATAACTGATTATCACTGTTTCTCATTTTTACCAGCCTACTAATATCCATGGGGATCCATAGGGGTGTCCCCGCTACACATTAACGATTCTCCTTAACAATTTTAATTCCAGGGCCATCCCCATACCCCGTCCGGTATGAGCGCCAAGATATTAAACCTCAATACCTCATCCAGTATGAGGATGAAGCGGGCTGTCCCCATACCCCATCCAGTATGAGCGCCAAATGACTAAGTCTCCATACCCCGTCCGGTATGAGACAACATTCACGGTAGGATTTTCTATGAACCCGATTGGTCCACCATCTCCCTGGATATCTAGTGAGGCTGTCACCTTATCTGTTTTTTCGCAGTCTCCGTTACCAAGTTGTACATAATCACATAAACAATAAACATGCACCCGGTAATACAATCATATTGTAAATTTTAAAATCACACAGTGGTCAAGTAAGACAGTTATACATGCATTTAAAACCATAGAATAGATAGACCAGATACCATAATGCATTTAAACTGTATAATAAATCAAACAGGAATCGACAGAGAATAATGTCCGGTTCGGGCTCCATAAGCAACCTTAATTAATTATGCATATATATTAATTTGCACAAAATACAGTATTATCATTTATTCAAACTTCAATTCCATGGTAGGAAATAGGGTGAGGGGTCCTTACTTGATTCAACGCTGAAAACTAGATTATTACTGCCCCTACATGCAGTTCCTCGGTTCCTTGAATTTTTCCTCGAGAACTGAAACGTGCTTACGGTACCTACACATGTCCCAAATAACCCAAAAATCAGACCCAGGGCCTACTCGACTAATTTTAAAATTCTGGCACGGCTGCTCCGCCATGCTCGGACGATGGCGCCACTACTCGTGTTAGCAATCCGCCTCAGGTTGGCTGTTTTCGGCCATTATTGGCTAAATTCAAGAAAACTTGCATCGGTTCCTGTGAGAAAACACACTTAGGGTCCTTGGTGGGTAAAAAAATGTAGAAAATCGAAACTCTCTGGCGGTGGGGCTCTCCGGTGTGGCGACTCCTCCGGCTAATATTGCAGTTGGGTGTTTTGCTCTGGTCAACCTATAGAAGAAGAAACGGTGATCACAACGGTAGAAAATTCTGAGTAAAGGGTAGGATTTTTACTTCATTTGGTAGCCAGAAATTTCTCCGGTGTGGCAGCGGGTGGTGGCGGTTGGCTCCCCGACGGCTGGGCTGTCTTCTTAGATGAGAGGCTCTGGCAGCTAGGGTTAGGGTTTGGGTGCGAATGGGTTTATTTGTACCTATCTACTTTTGATTTGGGCTGTCCATCGCATTTAATCTGGACCGTCCGATCATGATTAAATAGGGAGTGAATCTGGATCGTTCATCGCGATTCAATCTAGGTCATCTATGCGCAATTCAATCTGGACCGTCCGTGTGTGATGCAATCTTTACCGTCCGTGCGTGATGGAATCTAGGTCGTCCGTGTGCTTTTTTGATCTGGGCCGTCCATGTGCGCAGGAATGGATCTCAGCTGTTCGATTGCGCGCACGCGGATCGACCACGTGGCTCCCTCTTGCGTGGCCTCCCGCATCAGTGTCTCTACCGCCTGGCATGTCCTGGTTGGTCAGGGTTGCTGACCGGGCAGCTGACGTAGCGTAACTTTTTTAAATTGAGTTTTGACTCCTGTTTTCTGATATTTCTTTCAAAAATACCCCCAGAACTTAAATTTTCACCCTTTTTATTATTATTATTACTATTATTTTCATTTAATCAAATTAAAATAAATTAAATTCAATTAACACATATTTATATTTATATAGAAATAATAAAATAACATAAAAATAATTCAAAAAAAATTGGGTGTTACAACTCTTCTCCCCTTAAAAAGAAATTTAGTCCCTCAAATTTTCCTCTTACTCTCGATCGAACAGCTGGGGGTAGTGGGCTCTATAGTCTGATTCTAGCTCCTATGCAGCCTCCCTTGGTGTATGGTTCTGCCATACGACCTTTACAAAGAATATTTCCTGATTGCGGAGTAATCTACTCTTTCGATCCGTAATGCCGACTGGTACTTCCTCGTAGGATAAGTCCTCCTGGAGTGGGAGAGGTTTGTAGGCCAAGACATGAGAGGGGTACGGGTTGTACTTGCGTAGCATGGACATATAAAACACATTGTGAACCTTGGAAAATTCTGGAGGCAGTGCTAGTTTGTAGGCAGCGGTACTAATCCTGTCTAAGACTTCAAATTGTCCAATAAATCGGGGGTTCAGTTTCTCCCTCCTGCCGAACCTGCTAATTCCCTTGAAAGGAGTGACCTTAAGGAACACCCGGTCGCCTTTCTCAAATGCTAAATCCCTCATCAGGGTGTCCATATAACTCTTCTGCCTGCTTTGAACCATTTGAATGTTCTTCGTGATCTTAACTATTTTGGAAGTAGTCTCCTCTACCAGCTCCGGGTCGAACAATTTTCTATCGCCCACTTCTTTCCAACAAATAGGCGATCTATATAGGCACCCATATAACGCCTCATACGGAGCCATGCCAGTACTCACTTGCTAGCTGTTGTTGTTGGCGAACATTATCAAGGGTAGATGGTCGTCCCAATGGCCCCCAGAGTCAATGACACAAGCTCGGAGCATATCCTCAAGTGTACAGATTGTCCTTTCTTATTGTCCATCAGTCTGGTGGTGGAAGGCAGTACTGAGAGACAGCTTCGTTCCCATGACTTGCTGAAAGCTACTCCAAAACTGAGAAGTGAACCTGTCGGACAACACTGTCATTGGGACTCCACGCAATCTGACTATTTTTTGGATATACATTCTTATCAATTTGTCCAAGGGATCGGTCATCCTAATGGTTAAGAAGTGGGAAGACTTGATAAGCCGGTCAACAACTACCCAGATGGCATCATGTCATGAGCGTGCCTTAGGTAACCCTGTCACAAAGTCCATGGTGATATGTCCTAAGCGTGGCTAGCCATAGAAGACAAACGTGTGTCATAGTCCATAAAGCCCCCCAACAGGTTCCCAAACTGCCTAGCCATTGTCTTTGATACACAACTTGGCGAGAATGAGTGAATCTGCACCTAGAAGAGGCTCGTGTCAATGGCTACTTTCATTGGATATTCTCCCTCCCTAAGGTGGTGCACAACCAATAAGTTGTTATTAAAAGTCCATGGCTCTCTGTTGAGCACTCTTTGGATATCCACTTCGTAGAAAAATCTGTACAAGTAACGGCCAAAACTGAGATCTACAATATTTACTACCCCTATCGGCCTCAACAGGTTTGCCAGTGTATTCTTCATCAGTTTAAACTTCACAAGCGCTTCTGTCAGGAATCTTCCCACCAAATAGAGGTCATACAACTCTTGCTGTTCAGGGAAAAGTTCAATTAAGTCCAAGTCCCCATCCTCTTCCTCTACGATCGATAATGATGCCATGCCATCCACCATATCCATCGGTCACCCTTTGCATGCCAATTGATAGACTATTGAGAGAAACAACAATAACTTGTCTATGGTGCAAAAGGTTTCATTGTTGGAAACAATACCTCTTGGAACCAAAAAAAGAAAATGGAGAAGAGGTCATCTGACACTAACTTGGTACTAGACTAAGTCAATTCCTATTTACATTCTAATTACATTTGTAAGTTTCAAAACCTAACCCTCTCAGGGAAAAAAGGGAGGTAATTAACTCTATTAAATGGAATGAAGGCATCATCAGGGTAGATTCATTTTTTGTTCTAACAGTTGTTTGAATAGCCGCATGTGCTCGTCAATTGTTTATTTCAAGAAAGGAAAAAATTGCCTTTATGGTTCATTTGAAATGGTAATGGACATTTGGTATTCAATTATTAATTTCTCTAATATTTGGTATAAGAGGTAGTAATCCTCTTTTTAAGGTATTCCTTGGACAAAACCAAAATTTATTGCATCAAGGTCTTGATAATATTAAGGAGGAAAACTCATGGGTTGTGACATCCCAAGTGCTAATTAAGGCAAATGGGTATCAGATATAGATTCAGAATAATGAGTGCATGATACAATTTATGCAGCGGAATCAGACCATAACAAATTCCTTACAAATATATATAATGTTCCAAATACATACATAAACTGAGGCTAGAAACGACTACAAAATACAAAACATAACGACCACTTCTTTCACTATGCCATTGAATCCATCAGAGTGCGGGAACAGTCATGCACTCAGATTTGTGGATCCATGGGATCCTCATAGACTTCCGAAGGTAGGACTTCCTGCAGTTCCTCATTTTCTTCCTTATCTAAAAGGGGCACGGAAATAGTGAGTTCCATATGTTTATTTTAATATCACTTCATCTGGGTTTGGATTTAAGCTATGATCTTTTTTTTTCTTGTTTTGGAATCCTTGATTTATGAATGGTCCAATTAGTAGGACTTTTGTTAAGTTCTATCACAAATTGACTAGTTATTTAGATGCTTCTGGTTGTTTCTTACAAAAAAAATTGCATTGGTGCCTTGTAATCATTAGCTTTTGGCTTTTGATGAGGTTTTTCTCACCTTTTGAGTACTCTTATTATATGACTTCTAGGTATTAGAAGCTAATTCTTTATGGTTCCTAAAAATAAAGGGGAAAAAGAGACGTATTATGTATATTCGTAGCATCATTTCATTAGTTTTCCTTGAGTGTCAAAGTTTATTTTCCTTTTTATTGTTGATTTTTTTACTTTTGGGTTGTATGTCTGATTTAGTTGAAAGTTTTCACTAAAATACTCACATTGAATCTAATGCCTTGATTTGTTTCTTTTGCTTATTTTCTGATTTAAGGTTAATCATTCTTGAAATTGAAGTAGAAAAAGGTATTATTTCAATTGAGTCAAGAATTTCTTGGGTTCACTTTGATAAAAGAAGGGTTTGAGGATTGAGAGGGTTATAATTATTTGATTATCATTATGTCTACGGGAATTTCTTAGGCAGTTTTGCTACTTTTATCTAGAACTATTCCCAGTCGTTTTAGTTTTGATCCATGTTTTACCAAATTGGATTCAAACAACAGATTATGATCTGACTCACTATCCTACATGAATCGACCATTATTTAAATTTATAAGTTGGTAATAGAGAGATCTTATTTGTTTACCTTTTTTTGTTGTGGTATCTCTAGTTATTCCTTTTTTTTTCTTAAAGGCACTATTTTATTCTACCTTACTCTGTGCACGTGAAATGCTTGCTCAAGAAGATGGATCAGCTGATCTGTTTCGGCTCTGAATAATTGCCTACTTGCTCTCTCATTCCACATCAGGGAGTATTATTTGATTGATTTACGAAAACTGAAAGAGATTTATAGTTGCAAGACTGAGGAGTACTCATATGATGTAGTTAATAAGTTCAACAATTACCCAGATCAAATTTCTCCTTGGTTGGTGGAATGGATGCCCAATAAAGGAGGTTATCTAATTGGAAACTTACAACCAGCACATATGGATTTTTTATTTTTTTCTCTAAGAAACATGTGGTCTATTATAAGCAGTCTGACAACAGTTGATCAGTCACATGCCATACTAGATCTTATTAAAGCGAAGTAGATTTGGTAGCAGATATGTTATTCAAGATATGTTATCCTGCTCTTGAAGGTCAGGTGTGGCAAATAATCACTAGTAGTGATCCTAAGAACACATAAGAATATACTCTCGTATTATTTATTTATGATCTATTTCTTCATTATCTTTAACATTTCTCACTACGTTTCCTTTTCATGTTGGCCTTGGTCTTACCACAATGGTGGTTTTTGGCCAACTCTGCTATGGTAGGTTAGTTTGTTATGCTTAAATATTCTCTCTGCTGCTAATGTTTTGTTCATTGCTCCAAAGAACCCTTTGTATAAGTTATATTTAGGTATAAGTTTCTTAAGTTCACATACTTGAATCCAATAGGATATGGCACCTTGTTGATGTTTTATAAAATAAAGTAATAATGAAGGAATGTTGGCAGTGTGGCTTAAGATTTTAAAAATGGATTTTTTACAGCTTACTGTTGCACCCATAAAGATGAAAAGACAAGAAATCACTGCAAAATCTGTTGAAGTTGCGGAAAGACACATATCAATAGACAATTAACCTTAATACTATGACATAAAAAGAGGAAAGTTCATCAAGAAGCAAGCACGATTATTTCAGACATGGTCAATTACTGGATGCCTTGTGGCTAAGCTTCTATTTGCAGACCCAAGTCCAGTCAAAATTCTGATAATTGAAGATGATTATGAGCTTGTCAATGCCTTCTCTTGCATGATAAGTGCTAACCCCAAGAAAAAGTGTGGTCGGAAGAACTCCCAAAAGACTTGCATAATATAAGATTCTTAAGCTGCTTTCACATAAGGATAGGTAACTTCAATTTGTGGCTTAACTTACCTATTTGAATAACTTAAATGTATAATGGTGATGATAACAATGTTTATTTTTCATTTTATTTTGGGGTTAAAGCTTTTGAGCAGTGATTCGGTATCATTGGATCTTAATGTAAAGATGATATATTGATTTAGGATTAGCATTAGCTTGAAACATCTTCCTGGATTGGACAATAAACAAATTGTTTCCTGTTTATAGACTTTATATCATATATATAGTACTATAGGAGTGAAAGGTGTTCTTTTAAAGAGTTCACTGTAAATTGAGAATATTCTTATATTATTTTAACTCTATTGCTCGATTATGACAATAATAATTTCAATTAACCTCATGCATATGTATATATTTTCAATTTGTAAATGAAGAAATTATATAGAAATTTTTAGGTTGTGAGTTAAATTACACCACTCATTGAGAAACTATATTTTAAAAATAGATATAGTATAGTATAGTATTAGAAGTTAAAATATTTGTATATGTATCTAATTGTCCCATTTGCTTTAATTTCTAAACAAGCTTCATCATTTTCTTAAGAAATTTACTTGCGACATTTGTTCCATATTTTATAATTTAACAATATATCACAATTTTAATATTTAAACTCTCTTATTTATGAACTAAATTCTAATTGATCTTCCTATATATGAAGAATTATGAAATAAAATTTCATTCAATGAATTCAAGCTAAAAATATAAGTGGTTCAAAAATAAAATTAATGAATATATACCTCATTCAACATGTAAATGATTACTAATAATTACATAAAAAAGTAAAAATTGAATCAAATGAACAAGATAGATTTAATACCGCTTAATGTAAGTACATGTACATACTTTTGGACATATTTAATTTAGATTGTACTTTTATGTTTTTCAGTTATTTAGGATGAAGAGGTAATTTCATAGAAAGTCAAATATGAGATTTGAGTTAGTTCGCGGTCTAAAATTTCGAATTGTTAGGAGAATATGACCCTTATAACGAATCTACTTTCTAATTACTACCTAATTGTGCGTTATGCATTAGGAAAAAAAAAGAGAACATACCTCTATAATGCTTCCAATCTAACTCTTGTTTTCCTATTTCATTTCCTTATATTTTTCCTCCTCGTTCTCCCAATTATTTTCTAACTCTTCTTATATTTCTAGATCACCTAAAATTGATCACATCGTAACACAATAATAAATGTGAGGATAAGATTATGAAGAAATCATATTGTGGTGAAGAAATTAATAGAGGTAATTTTATAAAAAAAATTATCTTGTTTTTTATCTAAATATTGCATCATAAATATAAATCATAGCATTAAAGAAAGATTGAAAGAAAAGCTGAAAGCATCAAGAAAGAAAAAAAAATAAAAGTGTCATAATCTATTTTTAAACTTTTATAATCGAATATTTTAGTGTTTTATCATTATTTTTCATTCTAAGGTATGTAATCTTTAAAAGAATTATTACAAGATTATACTTAAAAGATATCTAAATATAGAGAATTGAATGCTTACTAGGAGTAAAAATTTAGAAATTTCTTTCTACATTAGTCTTTTAAATTTAAAAATTAAAGAGACAGAAATCTTATTTTCATTATTTTGAACTTATGTAATAAAATATTTTAGAGTTTTAACATTATTTTCATTATGTAATCTATAAAAAAAATTATTATAAGATTTTATTTAAAGAATATCTAATGTAAGAACACGTATATATTTTTGGACGTATTTAATTTAGATTGTACTTTTATGTTTTTCTGTTATTTAGAGTAAAAAAGTAATTTAATAAAAAGTCAAATATGTGATTTGAGTTAGTTCGTGGTCGTTAGCTAAAACTTAGGAACTGTTTGAAAAATATGAATCCTTATAATGAATCTACTTTATAATTACTACCTAATTATGCGTTATTTGTTAGGGGAATAAAAGAGAACTTACCTTTATAATACTTATAGTCTAACTCTTATTTTCCTATCTCATTTCCTTATGTTTTTCCTCCTCCTCCCAATTATTTTCTAACTCTTCTTATATTTCTAGATCACCTAAAATTGATCACATCATAACATAGTAATAAATGTGAGGATCAGATTATGAAGAAATTATATTGTGGTGAAGAAATAAATAGAGCTAATTTTATAAAGAAACTATTTTATCATTTCGTATATGAACATTGCGTCATAGATATAAATTATATCATTAAAGAAAGATTGAAAGAAAAACTAAAAGCATCAAGAAAGAAAAACTGAAAGCATCAAGAAAGAAAAAAAAACTAGAAGTGTCGTAATAAAATATTTTAGAGTTTTAACATTATTTTCATTATGTTATCTATAAAAGAACTATTATAAGATTACACTTAAAGAATATCTAAAATTAGAGAATTGAATGCTTGTTAGAAGTCAAAGTCTAGAGATTTATTTTCTTCATTAGTCTTTAAAATTTAAAATTTTGATTACTACTTAAGCAGTTAAAGAGATAAAAAATTTTTTTTCAAAAAGTAAATAAATAATTATATAATTATATTTAGGAAGATGTTATTGTTTCTACCTTAATTATATTAAAAGTAAAAATATTGATTATGCCTCAATTATCAAAAAATATTTTGTAATCTTATTTAATTTAGGGATTTCGTTGCCATCCTCAATGGTTTTGATGGTTCCTCTTTCACTTTCAAAGAGGACGTCGGGCTGCAGGGGAAGAGGGAGTGGAAGAAAATTCATAGCTAGGGTACACTAAGAGGGAGTTTATGTGTGATTTCTCAATCATATTAATTAGCTAGCGGTGGAATTGGGAGCAGAATAAGAGAGGAATCCAACAATCAGATTAATGCCGTCACTGAGAACAAAGTTAAATTTGACTCTCACTACTTGAGTAGAATTTATGTTTTAAATTCTTTGAGATATTTTTGGAAAGAAATGAGTTGATCTTGGAATAGAGACATTTTCATGAAATCAGATTAGAACCAGAAGTAAAAACAAAAAAAATGGAGAGTGAGATCTGAGGATAAAAAGAAGATCGGACGAAATGATGGAATTATCGTGTGGACAACTATGACGAGAGGACATAAGAGATATGCTAAAAACATAGGAGGAAAATTGAAAGGATGAGAACAGGAGAGGGATAGGAAATTTAAAAAAAAGGGAAATTGTGGTCTGAATCTGATATCTATTTGGGAATTATTATTCTGTTATCTTTTATATTTAATTCTCTTGATGTCTGTTTCGAAAATGGTAGTATTGGTGAGTAGAGAAAAAGAAACTAACTGTATAGAGATTAAAAACAATATAAATATAAAATTCTAGGAGGCAAATCCAGGTGAGTGAGACCATGTTCTCTATGAGGGTAAAAGTGATGCTGTTTGGAAGTAGGAATGGGATTAACAACGGAACAAACAAACTCTAGGAGCTGATTTGGGTGAGGAGAGACAATGTTCTCTGTGATACACATGTAAGAAAGGATGAATTACACAAACTTTAATTAGATGTTTTCTTGATTTTAGATAGATGTAATGGTTAACCTTCACTGGTGAGGGATGTGAACACTGCCCTTGGATGTACTTATTTTTATTTGGAGATAAAAGTTTATTGTTATTAACAATATTTGATTAATTGATGGATTTTGTTATTTGATCTTCTTCTCTTAATTTGCAGGGATAAAGTATCTTATGCAAATTTTCCTACGATTTGTGCACTTTGCTTCAAGATTAAAGGAGGCTCCTCAAGGTATATAAGTAAT
>NW_019028848.1:0-16673 GCF_000150535.2 Carica papaya
AATATTGTTTATAATGCAAAATTAAATTGATAACATTACATTTGGAGGCATTCTCTAAAGTATAAATTTAATAATTTATTTTTAATTTAAAAATTTTTAGTTGAGAACTTAAACAAATAGAATATTTAGAAAATAAATATGATTTTTCTTAAAATTAAAAAACGATAGTGCCACATTCTTTGGTAGATTTAACAATAGACATTATTATATAATGATTTTTCTTTAGAAAATTTAATTACAAATATAAGATAATTTTAAATAATTTGATTACTCGTATTTATAATAAATGACATCGACGACCATATAAGATTTTCAGAATTTATAGTAGGTTATCTTTTATTATTGTTATTTATAATAAAAAAGTAATCTATCCTCTTATATAAGCTACCCAAATTTTACGGAATACTGTATCGGCTAATATTGATTTTTTATATATTTTTTAGTATTCTCTACAGTAATTTGATTACTTTAGTAGATTTAACAATAAACACTATTATATAATGATTTTTCTTTAAAAATTTTAATAACAAATATAACATAATTTCAAATAATTTGATTATTCATATTTTATAATAAATTGCATTGACGATCATAAAAGATATTCAAAATTTATAGAAGATTATCTTTCATTATAGTTATTTACAATCAAAAGGTAATCTATTTTCTGATATAAATTACCCAGATTTTACGGGATACTGTATCCGCTAATACTACATTTCTATATTTCTTTCTTAATATTATCTGTAATAATTTGATTACTTTAGTTGATTTAACAATAAACACTATTACATAATGCATTTTTTTTTAGAAAATTTAATAACAAATATAAGATGATTTCAAATAATTTGATTACCCGTATTGTACAATAAATTGTATTGATGATCATAAAAGATATCAAAAAGTTATAATAGGTTATCTCTCATTATATTTATTTATAATTAAAAGGTAATATATCTTCTGATATAAATTATCCGGATTTTACGGGATACTATATCTGCTAATACTAAATTTTCATATTTCTTACTTAATATTCTCTATAGTACAAAATTAGTTAATAAAGATTTCATCTTTCAACTCTATATATAGGTTAATACACTTAAAGTTTCTCTCATTCTTCTCAAAATCATAGTTTCTGAACCATAAGTTATGATTAGTTTTAGCGAAGCCGTAGAAAAAGGCAACGAAGACGAAGAGGATGATGGAGAAGAAACATCTGCACAATTTTTATACCGTCGAATAAGTAATTAACCAAAATATTCCTCTACAATTAGGTATTTTACGACTTATCCTACTTGATTATCTCAGTTATTTTTATGCAGTACTTTAAACCAATAAAAATATTGTCTATTTTACTATATGTATAAGTAATTATTAAATATTTAAATAATTTGATTGCATAATGTATGTTGAAGATATATACATGCACATACAATATTTATATTAATCTCCTTTTTGCGGATCATAAATTTTAATGTTTTCCTAATTTCATTTTAATAAGATAGTACTGAAACTATATATATGTATACATATAAGTTTATATATTTTTGTACAATAATGTGATTTTTTTTTTCTGGTATTTACTGTAAGTCGGTGGTTGCCAGAGATTTAAGGGCAAGTTAGAATAAAAGCTATGATAAAAAGATTAATTTTTCGTTTCTTTTTTCTTAAGAAAATTTATTTTACTAACTTAACCATTGCATGATAATCCAATTTTCTTAAATAAATAACAATTTATGCTTTTCACTCTAAGCAAAGAATTAATATTTTAATATATTTTGGCATCCATTACCAGACTACGTATGGGGACAGCCGATTAATTTTTAAAATTAGATATTGGGTTCACGAGTAGAGAACATCTATATGGACCTCCAGGGGTACTAGTAAATAAGTAAGAAAAGAAAATTGTCGTCTCTTGTTCTCTTATGCGTGGAAATAAAAAGTGGTATAGATATGGGTCTTCATAGGTTATTTTTGAAAAACTTGTAACGGTAAGTATCAAATAAATGTCTTTAAGTTAAATGTATTTAATTAAAGCAAGGACTCCATTAGTTATTTTTGTGATTTTTACTAATATTCAGTTTTTTGTATCTATAATTAGTATGATATTCTTACTGGGCTAGTATAGCTCACATTTTCATTAACAATTTTAGATCAAGAAGACCAAGATCTAGATTTCGATCAGTAAGAGGGTTGTGAGTAGTTCACCACCCGGACTCCCTTCAAGTGCTAGTGAAGGTTGTCCTAGGATGTTTATCTATTCACTCTTTTTTTTTTGTTTCTTTAATTACCATTTATCTTTTAGAAGGGACATTCTCGTAACCTTATTGGGTATTCTAAATTATTGTGTAAGGATATAAACCCTAACTCTATTATTCGCTTCTGTATTTAAATTATAAATTTATTTTCTTTAAGGCTTCAAACCTTTATAGTTGGTATCAGAGCTGTGTTCTTCGGATCCATTCCTTACACAAAGACTTAAAAACACCAAATACAAACTATCGCTCAACTCTTCCTTATGAAATACAAGTACAAGGATATAAGATGAGGAAGGCCCCCACTAAACCTACCCACCCATGATGGTTTGCTTCGAGATGATGTTGATTGACTCTTTGAAATGCTGGAGAGACTCATCTCTGCCCAGCAGCTCGGGAGGAAAGGAGGGAGTTGTCTGACCTTCCCCTATTGCCATAGTTTGAGCCACCCTTGTAGTGTGAAGATTCAGAGTCACCCCATTACAACCCTGCTCCTCCACCGTACCATCCGACACTACACTGGTGCCTCTACTGCATCATCTGACATTGCCACAGTACAATCTGGTGCCTCCACTGTATCATTCAGCACCGCCACAGGGTCACCCGGTCCCTCCCCAGTACAATTCAGTCCCTTTTCCATAGGACCCAATTCCACGCATGATGGACGCAAGCTACATTGAAATATACAAAAGACTAAACTCATCTACCTTTGCAAAAGCATCCTTTTTTGAAGAGGCCGAGTATTAGTTAACTGAGATAGAAAAGGCCTTCGTAACTCTTAGAGTGGTTCTCAAACATAAAGTTATACTTACCACTTACATGCTTATGGAGAGGCAGGTTGCTGGTGGCAGCTCAAGCAAGCCACCCTGCCTGGGAATAGTTCATGATGGCCTTCAATGCAAAGTACTTCCTAGAGCATCTCTAGTATTTGAAAGAAATGGAGTTTGTACACCTAGTATAAGGTATATGACTGTGTCAGAGTATGTTCGAAGGTTTTTAAAATTAGGCCAGTATTCCCCTGAGAGCATGATAGATGAAGGCAGGAAGGCAAGGAAGTTCGAGTGGCGCCTCTTTCATGAGATTAGACAGCAGTTGTACGTATTTGAGCCCAAAATTTTATGAAATAAAATTTATTAAATTAATAAAATATAAGCGGAAACAGTTTAAAATTTAAGGTTTATATTTTTTGTACAATAAATTAGAATACCTAATAAAGTTAATAGAATGTCACTTAAAGAAAATTAAAATAACATAAATAAAAATGCAACAAAAATTCCTATAGGGTTAACCTCTGTAGGACAACTCTAATGGGACGTGGGAGGCAAACTTTAGTCGCTAACTTTCTTACTTTCAGGATCCAGATCTTGGTCTTCCTGATATGAAATGGTTAAATAAGAAGAATGAGTTATACTAGCCCAGTAAGAATGTCAACACTTATTAACCACTACAAAAAACTAAAGGTTAGCAAAAATTACAAAACAACCAATGGAGCCATTTTTCTATTTAGGTAAATTCATTTGATTTAAAAGTATACATTTCATATTCACCTTTTAAGTTCTTGAATTTGACTTGTGAAGATAATAATTAAGATAACAATTCATTATACATTCCAATGAATAATAATAATAGTCAAACTTTACCTTTTTACCTACTTATTGGTACCTCTAGGGGTTCATAGGGGTTCTCCCTATACATGAACCCAATATCCAATCTATTAATTAACCGGCCATGCCCGCACTCTGTCCAGTTATTGGTGCCAAACATACCACCAGCTCAATACCCCGTTTGGTATGAGAGTGAATAAATACTGTCTAACCCATTCTGGTGTGGGATGTCTCAGCCCCGTTCGACTGAGATAATGTCCATGATAGGGTTTGTCCTATGTACCGAGTCCATATACCATTTTTTATGATATCTGGTAAGCCCTTTTACGTACATGTTCAATCATTCACTAGCCACAAATTACAAACAACAATCTCATTTCATGATTATACGAAAAATATAATGATAATTTAATAGACTATATAGTTTAATATTGAATATTTAAAGAAAGTGTAAACAAGACATTTATTTCAAACTAATCAACTTATATGGATAAACAGTTAGGTAAATTAATAAACTAGAAGGAAAATAAACCAATGAATTAAAGTGCATGTGGTAAGTAAATAATAACAACCTAGCAATAATTAAAGAATATAGATAAAATAAGCAATTTCGTGGGGTCAGGTGTAGCTAGGGTTAGGGTTTTTTGGGAAGCGATGTTTAAATGCCCTCTCTGCGTCGATCTGGGCCATCCGTACAGGGATAAATGACCCACTCCCAGCCGTCGGATCACTCTTATTTGAGAAACTAATTTAGGCCACATGATCGGATTAAATCTGACTGTTCGATTGCGCCTGAAGAGAAAACAGATCTGGGCCATCCGTGCATGTGGAAGAAGATCTGGATCTGTTGGATCTGTTAGCAAGTGGATCGCCTGCGTGGATGTGTGTCTGTGATGTGGTGCACGACAATTGGTCGCATTGTTGACGTGGCGGTCCACGTGGCCAAATTTATGTTATTTTCACTTTTACACCAGTTTTTTAGATTTTTTTTTTTAAATAAGTCCTTTTTTATTCTACTTTATCCCTAATTTTTGAAAATTATTTTCAAATATACCCAAAATATATATTTCTCTAAAATTTCAATTAAAAATTAAAATTTAAACTGTTATAAATTATTATTTTTATAATTTGATTATCCCGGGCCAAATTTTCGGGCCCGGGTGTTATAAAATAATTTCAAATAATTTCGTTGCTCATATCTTACAATCAATTGCATTGACGACTATAAAAGATATTCAAAATTTATAATAACTTATCTATTATTATATTTATTTATAGTTTGAAGGTAACTTATCTTCTAATATAAATTACCCGAATTTTACGGGATACTATATATGCTACATTAAATTTTCATATTTCTTTCTTAATATTCTCTATAGTAATTTGATTACTTTGGTACATTTAACAATTGTGATTTTTCTTTAGAAAATTTTACAATCATTTTTCATTGACGACCATATAAGATATTCAAAATTTATCGTAGGTTATCTTCTATTATAGTTATTTATAATCAAAAAGTAATCTATCTTCTAATATAAATTACCCGAATTTTACGGGATGCTGTATATGCTAATACTAAATTTTTTATTTTTTAATATTTGCTATAATAATTTGGTTATTTTGGTATAATTAACAATAAACACTATTATATAATTTGATTACTCGTATTTCACAACAAATTGCATTTAATTTGGTTACTTGTATTTGACAATAAATTGCATTAATGAGTATAAAAGATATCCAAAATCCCATTATAGTTATTTATAATTAAAAGGTAATATATCTTCTGATATAAATTATCCGAATTTTATGGGATACTATATCCACTAATACTAAAATTTCATATTTCTTACTTAATATTCTCTATAGTACAAAATTAAATAATAGAGATTTCATCTTTCAACTATATATATAGGTTAATACACCTAAAGTTTCTCTCATTCTTCTCAAAATCATAGTTTCTTAGTTATAAATTATGTTTAATTTTAGCAAAATAGTAGAAAAAGACAACGAAGACGAAGACAATGATGGAAAAGAAATATTTGCACAATTTTTATATCGTTGAATAAGTAATAAACCAAAACATACCTCTACAACTAGGTATTTTACAACTTATCCTACTTGATTATCTCAGTTATTTTTATACAGTACTTTAAACCAATCAAAATATTGTCCATTTTACAATATGAATAAACAACTATTAAATATTTAAATAATTTGAAAGCATAATGTATATTGAAGATATATACTTGCATATACAATATTTTATATCTATATTTATCTCATTTTTTGTGGATCATAAACTTTAATGTTTTGCTAATTTCATTTTTATAAGATGGTACTGCAATTATATATATGTATGTATATAAATTTACATATTTTTTTTGTACAACATACCATTGAGTTTATTTTATTTTTTTACGAGTTATCTGAAACTTATTTTAACTTATTTTTAATTGTGAATATTTAAGGTTAGAAATGCTGGAGTTGGACTGTTTGAAAGTTCCTTCCAAATGCTAGTTCAATTTTCAATAAAGAGGAGAGGTGGTGAAGTGTCATGGTGATGGCTACCGGGGATGAAGAGGAGAATGATAGGGTAAAGAAAGGTAGTAAGTAGGGTTTGAGTTGTTTATATGCATCATTATGCATATTACACTCTTTCCCACCAGAAAAAGAGTGACACTCCCAAGTACTTATCAAAATAAGAATGTATACATTCATCAACTAGGTGATACATATATTAATTGAAAGCATATATATAATGATCGTTAAGAAAGGATGTAGAATTGCACTGCCAGAGCTATTCGAGGCTGGAACTACAAGAGTTGGATCATTTTAAAGTTGCTTGTAGGTGCTAGTGCAATTTTAATAAAAGAGGAGAGATGATGAGGTTTCATGGTGATGGCTACAACTAACGAAGAGGAGAATGATAGACTTAATGAAGTTAGTAAGTAGGGTTTGAGTTGTAAGCAAATGTATACAATTTTCAAGAGAATAATAAATATCTATGTGCATCAATGTGTATATCGTGCATCTTTTCAGCAACAATAAAATGTCATTGACAAGTATTTATAACTTTTTTAGTAGAAATACATATATTCTGAAACATCCGGGCTCGGATTTAGCCCTGGAATAATCAAATTGTATTAATAAATAATTTTAAAAAGTCTAAATTTTAATTTTTCATAGAAATTTTGAAGAAATATTTGTTTTGGGTGTGTTTGATAATAATTTTTAAAAGTCAGGGCCAAACTTGAAATAAAGAATGACCTATTTGAAAATAAAATTGGAAAACTTTGACAAAAGTATAAAAAATAGAAACCAGGCCACATAGGACCGCCATATCAGTAGCGTGACCAGTCGCCGTGCGTCGCGTGGTAGACACATGGATATGCATCCACGCGGTAAGCCACACGGGTGACCTGCGTGCCAAAAGATCCAACGGCCCAGATTCGTTTCCCCTTCAGGCACGAATGAATGATCTTGATTGCATCTGATTGTGAGGTCCTTATTCATTTCCCAAATAAGGCAAATCCAGCGATCGAGGTTGCGCCACGCGTCCCCGAAATAGATGACCCAGATCAAAAGTGGAGAGGTATTTAAACCTCTCCACCTGAACACAAAAAGCCCTAGCCACCAAGAGGTAATCGGAGAAGAAGAAAATGGGTGGCCGGAAGCGAACCAGTTGTCGAAGAAGATCAGCATATTATTAGGAAGAAAGATGACTGGCCTTTTGGTATAAATTATAATAAATTCGAACTCGGAGCGAGTTTAAAAGTATAATTTTTATTTGGACCTATATGGTTTGTGACTCAAACCCACCCTCCCATCCCTGCTCCCCTGCCCCTTTCCTTCTTCCTTTCCCTTCCACTACTATGAGAGTCAATATTGAAACTTAAATACTGAAACCCATAAGTTTTATACTTTTTAGTTAAAAATTTGAATACATACGATATTTGATATATAGATTATTTGGTTAAGTTCGTGCAGTTTTTTCACAATTAAACCTGAAGCTCACTCACTCCGATTATGTGAGATTAAAAGATTCACCCTGTCTCACGTTGGTAATAAATTATCTTTCATTATAATTATTTACAATCAAAAGGTAATCTATTTTCTGATATAAATTATCCGAATTTTACGGGATACTATATTCGCTAATACTATATTCCCATATTTCTTTCTTAATATTATATGTAATAATTTGATTACTTTAGTTGACTTAACAATAAACACTATTACATAATGCGTTTTCTTTAGAAAATTTAATAACAAATATAAGATGATTTCAAATAATTTGATTACTCATATTGTACAATAAATTGTATTGATGACCATAAAAGATATAAAAAATTTATAGTAAACCATCTTCCATTATAGTTATTTAGAGTTTAAAGGTAACATATATTCTGATATAAATTATCCGGATTTTATGGGATACTGCATCCGCTAATACTAAATTTTCATATTTCTTGCTTAAATCTTTCTTAATGTTCTCTGTAATAATTTGATTACTTTGATAGATTTAACAATAACTACTATTATATAATGATTTTTCTTTGAAAAATTTAATAAAAAATATAAAATAATTTCAAATAATTTGATTACTCGTATTTTACAATAAATTACATTGATAACCATAAAAGATATTCAAAATTTATAGTAGGTTATCTTCCATTATAGTTATTTATAATCAAAAGGTAATCTATATTCTGATATAAATTACCCAGATTTTACGGGATACTGTATCTGCTAATATTAAATTTTCATACTTCTTTCTTAATATTCTCTATAGTAATTTTATTACTTTGGTAGATTTAACAATAATGATTTTTTCTTAAGACAATTTTCCAATAAATTTGCATTGACGACCATATAAGATATTCAAAATTTATAGTAGGTTATCTTCTATTATAGTTATTTGTAATCAAAAGGTAATCTATCTTCTAATATAAATTACTCGAATTTTACGGGATGTTGTATCTGCAAATACTAAATTTTTATAGTTTTGTAATATTCGCTATAGTAATTTGGTAGAATTAATAATAAACACTATTATATAATGACTTTCTTTAAAAAATTTAATAACATATAAAATAATATTAAATAATTTGGTTACTCATATTTTACAATAAATTACATTTAATTTGGTTACTTGTATTTGAAATAAATTGCATTAATGAGTATAAAAGATATCCAAATTTAAAATAGGTTATCTCCCATTATAGTTATTTATAATGAAAATATAATATATCTTCTGATATAAATTATCCAGATTTTACGGGATACTATATCCATTAATACTAAATTTTCATATTTCTTGCTTAATATTATCTATAGTACAAAATTAGTTAATATAGATTTCATCTTTCAACTATATATATAGGTTAATACACTTAAAGTTTCTCTCATTCTTCTCAAAATCATAGTTTCTTAGTTATAAATTATGTTTAATTTTAGCGAAGCAATAGAAAAAGACAACGAAGACGAAGAGGATGATGGAGAAGAAACATATGCACAATTTTTATACTGTCGAATAAGTAATTAACCAAGACATGCCTCTACAACTAGGTATTTTACAACTTATCCTACTTGATTATCTCAGTTATTTTTATACAGCACTTATAAAAATATTGTCCATTTTACAATATGAATAAGCAACTATTAAATATTTAAATAATTTGATTGGATAATGTATATTGAAGATATATACTTGCATATACAATATTTTATATTTATATTTATCTCATTTTTTGTGGATCATAAACTTTAATGTTTTGCTAATTTCATTTTTATAAGATAGTACTGCAATTATATATATGTATATATATAAATTTATATATTTTTTTGTACAACATACCATTGAGTTTATTTTATTTTTTTACGAGTTATCCGAAACTTATTTTAACTTATTTTTAATTGTGAATATTTAAGGTTGGAAATGCTGGCGTTGGACTATTTGGAAGTTCCTTCCAAATGCTAGTTCAATTTTCAACAAAGAGGAGAGGTGGTGAAGTGTCATGGTGATGGCTACCGGGGACGAAGAGGAGAATGATAGGGTAAAGAAAGGTAGTAAGTAGGGTTTGAGTTGTCTATATGCATCATTATGCATATTACACTCTTTCCCACCAGAAAAAGAGTGACACTCCCAAGTACTTATCAAATTAAGAATGTATACATTCATCAACTAGGTGATACATATATTAATTGAGAGCATATATATAATGATCGTTAAGAAAGGATGTGGAATTGCACTGTTAGAGCTATTCGAACTACTAGAGTTGGATCATTTTAAAGTTGCTTGTAGGTGCTAGTGCAATTTTAATAAAAGAGGAGAGATGATGAGGTGTCATGGTGATGGCTACCACTAACGAAGAGGAGAATGATAGACTTAATGAAGGTAGTAAGTAGGGTTTGAGTTGTAAGCAAATGTATACAATTTTCAAGAGGATAATAAATATCTATGCGCATCAATGTGTATATCGGGCATCTTTTCAGCAACAAGAAAATGTCATTGACAAGTATTTATAACTTTTTTTTAGTAAAAATACATATATTCTGTAACATCCGGGCTCGGAATTTAGCCCTAGAATAATCAAATTGTATTAATAAATAATTTTTTAAAAAAGACATGAAAATGCAACGTGACTTATACCAATAATATCTTATAGAGAAAAAAACATGCTAACTATTTAGTTAAATAGTGGTTAGTTAAGCGCTTGTTAGTTAATCTCAACAAATAACACATTCTAAACTCTATTTGAACAGAGACAAAAAAGAAAAGAATATTAATTGATCATGAAAAACAAAACATCCATAACCAGAGTTACAATAGTAAGTTTGTATATACGAACGTAGATTTGTTGGATGAGATTCTAATTTGTGAGATATCAAAGATAGAAACCAGATAGTAAACATTAGAGAGTACATAATGATGATTTTGATGTCCTATAACATAGCTTAATCCTGAGAGTAACAGTGGTAAAGTGAAATCTAACAATTTGTGGTGGGTAGACATGAAATCTAAATAGCAGAGCTCCATTTCCGAGAGCAGTAGCAACAGAGCAAAATGGAATTGTCCGTGTTGGCGGTGAGAGGTAGAGAACCAGGCAGTAGGAAGGAACGATTTGAGGGGAAAGGGAGACGACGAAGGTGTGGATAGGGGAGAAGGAGAGAGGGAGGGGAGGAGAGGATAAGAAGGTCATTTTTGTGTTTGTTTATTCGAAGCCGTTATCAAAGCAGACGGATTTTAAAACTAAAAAGGAAAGAGAGTGGTGGGGGGAGGAGGGTAAAACGCAGAGAGTAGATTTGTTTTTCTGCGTTTTGGCCATTTAAGGGGTCTGTTCTAACACACGTTTGACGATGAGGTGGGGCCAAATTTCGGAGTCCCGACTCTTATATTTTTTATTTCATTGAATATAAAAAAATAATTTGACACGTATTTTTCTATTAATTAATTAATATAAATAAATCAATTAAAATTCATTACACATAAATCTTTAAAAAAGTTCAATTGAATGTAAATAAATATATTTAACACGTATTTTTTAATTATTTAAATAATAACTTTATTTAAATATACCAATTAAAACACAATAAATATAAAATTTAAAGATTAATAATAAATCAACTCGAATTTATAATTTATATATAAAAAATAATATATGAATTATTTAACTAAATAATAATAAATAATACATAAAATTTTTAGTGTCTGAAAAATGATAATTTATAATTTATTATATAATAAATAATATAGGAATTATTTAATTAAATAATAATAAATAATATATAAAATTTTTAGTACCTAAAGAATGATAACAAGGAAGTTTGACAAAAATATTGGGGAAAAAAGTTAAAATTTGATCATTTTTTATATGATTTAAATTTATAATATTGTTTATAATGCCAAATTGAATTGATAACATTACATGTTGGAGACATTTTCTGAACTATAAATTTAATAATTCATTTTTAATTTTAAAATTTTTAGTTGAGAACTTAAACAAATGGAATATTTAGACAATAAATATGATTTTTCTTAAAATTAAAAAAAAAATTGGTAGATTTAACAATAGACACTATTATATAATGATTTTTTTATAGAAAATTTAATAAAAAAATATAAGATAATTTTAAATAATTTGATTACTCGTATTTTATAATAAATGACATCAACGACCATAAAAGATATTCAAAATTTATAGAAGGTTATGTTCTATTATAATTATTTATAATCTAAAGGTAATCTATATTCTAATATAAATTACCCAGATTTTACGGGATACTGTATCCACTAATATTAAATTTTCATATTTCTTCTTTAATATTTTCTATACTAATTTGATTACTTTTATCACGGACCACACCCCGTCTTATAGGGTAATGACCGGAACATACTCCTTTAAATCATGTAGACTCGAGTTAAATAAAATAACTTAACTTTATTAATAATAAAAGATTTGTAGAAACGTTACATCTCTTATATATAAAACATAAACATATATACGACGCTCTAAATTTCCTTACTTACATTACTAAACAAAAGTACAAAATAATAACCTTAATATCAGAGTCTAGACTTTAGAAATTTTCTCTGTATCACTGTTCACTCTGCAGTGATATCTTTAGTATCTGGAGGATGATAGGGAGGTGAGATAAAATATCCCAATAAGCAATATTATGAAATCACAACATAGTACATGCAATATATAGTTTCCTTACATACAACAAAATATATATCATATAATTTTTCTGAAACAGATACGAATCAAAAGACGAAAGCACAAATCAGCAAACAGATTCATCTTGTATACTTCATCATTATTATGGAGGATCTATCAGTTACCATATATTATGCGTATGCACATATACTTATCACTAGTTTCCCATATACCCAAACACGAAACGACAAACATGAGTACCTTGAAACACTGCTACTCCCTGAATACGGAATTGTTAGGGCACACAGATGACTGTTTTCCATACACCCGAATATGGAATAGTTAGAGCACGCAGATCAGATTGTTTTTCCATACACTGAACATGGAATGGTTATGTATGGGTATACACTTATCACTTTTCCAGTACACCCGAACACGAAATAATTATGTACCGCCATATTGAAGCACAAAACAAAATAACACTTATATCGAAGAAAAACTTAAACAAATACTTATTTAGTAAATACAGAAGATAAGTTAAACATGTACACATTTTTATGCTAAAAAAACGTAAAATATCTCTAAACTACGTAGGTTATGAATCTATAATATCCACTTACCTTAGGTACTTAGCAGCCGTAATCTTAATTCTGGCAGAATTCTTGGTTTATTTATGACTTTTTCCTCTAAAAAATCCGGCAGAATTTTAAGATGATTTTTTGTCACTTTCTTTCTAACAATTTATAACTTCCTTTTGATTGTGAGCCTTATTCCTCTTCTCTTCTTCTTTCTCTGCTCTAACAAATTTAGCAAAGTTTTCTGAAGGTTTTTATCTAAAACCTCAAAATACTCTAAAGATTACACACTTCGTACTTCCTCTTCTTCCTTCACCTCTATACTTTTCACTATTTTTCTCTCATCCAGAATGTCTTTTCCTCCCTTATCTTATCCCCTATTTATAGGAGTGGAGAGCTACAAGGGAAAGGTTGCCATCATTCTGTCTTACTACTTCATCTAGAAATTGTCATCTTTCATCATGTCACTTCACTTAATGGGTTACCACTCTTCACATGCCATTTTATTTAAAAGGTCTTTTCACATGCCACTTCATCTAAAAGGTTACCACTTTTCACATGTCACTTCATCTAAAAGGTTACCACTTTTCACCTGTCACTTCATCTAAATTAACTTCACCGAATAGTTACCATTATTCATTATACCACTTTATTTAAAAGATTCTCACATTTTCTCATGCCTCTTCATGCTTATTCTAGCTCCTTCATCCTTATCCATCATTTTTTTGTTTGACTCTAAACTATATTCTTAACTTTATTATATATTTTCAAATACATGCAAAACTAAATTAAATATATCAAATATAAAAAATTAACTCGGAGATATTTTTAAGATATCACATCCTCCCCCCTTTAAAAATAAATTTGGTCCTCCAAATTGGACTTACCAGTAGTCATAAATAGATGTGGGTATTTGGCCTTCATTTCCTCTTCTGGCTCCCATGTGGCTTCTTCAGTCGAATGGTGCTACCATAGTACCTTTACTAAGGAGAATACCTTGGACCATAATATCGTTTCTTTGCAATCCACCATATGCACAGAATGCTCAATATAGGATAGGTTATGTTGAAGTGCAAAGGGTTCATATCGGAGTACATGCGATGGATCTTGGTGATATTTCTTCAACATTGACACATGAAAAATATTATGTATATTGGCTAACTTAGGTGTCAAAGCTAAACGGTAGGCAATAGGTCCCACTCTATCCAATATCTCGAAAGGTTCAATCAAACAAGAACTGAGTTTTCCTTTCTTCCTAAATCTTATAATCCCTTTAATTGACGAGATTTACATAAATATATGATTGCCTACTTCAAATTCTATATCTCTTCTTCGATCTTCGGCATAAGTTTTCTGCCTATTTTGAGCTGTTAAAAGATGTTTCCTGATCAATTTCACTTTTTTTATAGTTTCTTCCACTAATTTAGTTCTAACTAGTTTTCATTCTCTAACTTCTTCCCAACAAATCGGTGATCTGCAGGGTCTTCCATATAAAGCCTCATAGGGTGCTATTTGAACACTAGACTAATAACTATTATTATATGCAAACTCAATTAGAGGTAAATGATCATCCCAATTACTTTGTAACTCAATGACACAGGCTCATAGCATACCTTATAGAGTTTGGATTGTCTGTTCTGATTAACCATCTTTTTGAGGACGGAAAGCCGTATTAAAAGATAGCTTGGTCCCCATAGCATTTTGTAGATTGGTCTAAAATTTTGAAGTAAAGCAAGGATCTCGATCAGAGATGATTGAGACTGGAATGCCATGCAATCTCACAATCTCTTTGATATTGAGCCTGACCAACTTGTCCAATGGGTCATTCACTCTGATAACCAGAAAATAAGTAGACTTGGTTAATCTATTAACGATAACCCAAATAACATCAGGTTGGGATCTTGTTTTAGGTAGACCCACCACAAAATTCATAGTAATATGTTTTCATTTCCACTATGCTATGGGCAAGAGTTAAAGTAGTTCAACTGATCTCTGAAGTTCAGCCTTCACTTGTTGACATATTAGACATTTAAAAACGAACTCTATTATATCCTTCTTCATCCCACTCCATCAATATTTGGTTCTTAAGTTCTAATACATCTTAGTGTTGCCAGGGTGCATAACAAATCTAGAGCAGTGCGCTTCTTCTAATATCTCATTTTTCATACTATTATTATTCGGCACACATGCTCTGTTTCCAAACCTCAATACACCATTTTTCGATATTTTGAATTCTGGCCTAAGTCCCTTACTGACATCTTCCATAATCGACTTCAAGGTAAGATCAGACTGCTGAGCTTCTCTAATTTTCTGCATCAAAATGGGTTATACTTTTATATTGGCTAGGTATCCTCCTGATCTCTTATGTCGGACATTCAGATTCAATTCCTGGAACTCCTCTATGAGTCTCCACTCTAAGGCCATTATGTAGGCAATAGTGCAAGTATTCTTCTTATTAAGTGCATCTACAACCATATTGCCTTTTCTCAGATGGTATAAGATCTTGCAATCATAATACTTAAGTAATTCAATCCATCTCCTTTGGTGCATATTAAGTTATTTCTGTGAGAACAAATACTTCAAACTCTTAGGTCTGTGTGAATCTCGAAACTTTCACCATATAGACAATGGCGGTAGATCTTTAAAGTAAAAACTATAATGTCTAGTTCTAAGTCATGGGTAGGATAGTTTTACTCATGATTCTTTAATTGTCTAGATCCATAAGCTATCACTTTTTCGTATTACATTAGCACACATCCCAATCCTTGCTTTGAAACATCACTGTAGATAGAGAATCCACCAGTACCGCTAGGAATAATCAATACTGGGATTGTTGTTAATCACTTCTTTAGTTCTTGAAAACTTTGTTCACATTTGTCATTCCACTCAAACTTTATGTCATTTCTAGTGAGCTAAGTTAGTGGAGTAACAATCTTTGAAATTTTTTTAATAAACTTCCTGTAGTATCCAGCTAGATCGAGGAAACTTCGAACTTCAATTACTATTATAGGCCTTTTTCAGTTTACTACTGCTTGTACTTTAACTGGATCTATTGATATTCCATCATTTGAAACTCTTTGTCTGAGGAAGGCAACCTCCTTCAACTAAAATTCACACTTTTTAAACTTGGCATACAACTTCTCTCTCCTAAGTATTCCAAGCACTATTACTAAATGCTCTGCATGTTCAGCTTCGCTCTGTGAATAAATCAATATATCATCAATGAAGACTATGACAAACTTATCAAAGAATGGCTAGAATACTCTATTCATCAAATCCATAAATGCTGCATGAGCATTTGTTAGATCAAAAGGCATGACTAAGAATTCGTAATGGCCATACCTAGTTATGAAAGTAGTGTTGGGAATATCCTCTTTATTAATTTTTAGTTGATGGTATCTGAAACATAGATCAATCTTTGAAAATACTTAAGCTCCTTAAAGTTGGTTGAATAGATCATTGATACGAGGCAACAAATACTTATTCTTTATGGTAACTTGATTTAGTTGCTATAGTCGATATAGTCCCATGGTACCATCTTTCTTTTTCACAAATAGTACTAGAGCTCTCTATGGTGAT
>NW_019028849.1:0-16805 GCF_000150535.2 Carica papaya
TTAGATTTTAAAACTTAATATACTTATTTGATCTTATTTTTGTTGGATTAAAACTTATACTGACTTGTACTTATTATTTGAAAAATATAAAAATAGGTTCTCAATCAATTGGAAATCGAGAAAAATCACAATGCGGAGCTTAAGGAAATACAAAAAAAAAATGTGAGAGTAAGTGTTGGTGGATGGGTCCGAAAAAGGAAATGAGTTTCTCACAACTTGAGCATTTAAAGACATCTCTTAAGGAATTGAAGAAGAAAGTTACTGAAGAAGCTGATACGATTATAATTCAGAACGAATTAAACATGATGCCTCATGTATTGAACGACCCAAACACGATACCTAACGTGTTCAAGGATAATCCCAATATATATATTCAAGGAAATGGGAAAAAAAGATTCTACTAAGTACATTTCTTGATTAAGTCTTGGAAGGATGAAATTAAAAAGAGCTGTAAACACGATGCTTGTAGTTTGTTTTATTTTATTTATGTTAGATATCTAGTGCCTTAGCATTTGGGTTTTCATCATGTTCCTTTTCATTGCAATGTTGTGGTACTTTCTAAGAGTGTAATAATAACATAATTTTTTTATCTATGCATTTATTTTTATTTTCAAGTTGAAATCAACCAACTATTCTAAGAGTTGTAATAGGAGAAAATATTTTAAGTAATTTACTTTTAACTCATTAACTCAAGACAAAAGTAACGTCTAAATATAAAAAAAAAAAAGATATTAAAGTCACATAATCGTGCTTCGATAAGAACATGAATCATCTTTGGGAAAACCTTCAATTATGTCATATTTATGCGAGTTAATTTTTTACATTGACAATTATGAGTCTCTATTTTTGAATAAATACCTGTGTTGGTTAATTAACTAATATATATATACATCAAATTTAAAACAATATAAATAACATTTAATTAAAATCATACAGGGAAGTACAATCTCTTATATAGGAAGAAATATACCAACTATTCAGTTAAATAATGGTTGGTACAAGTCACATCTTGAGTTAGTCTGAAATATAATAAATGAAATGAATTAACTATCTGGTAATTATGCATCAACGGACAAACTATTGAATTTCATGATCAAATTTTTATACATTGTAAGAGTTGTGATATATTTATTAGGTGACACTCTTGGTGACCTGTATGTTCATCCAATTTATTGATGCGATAAATAAATCATGATGATGAGTCAAAAGTGTTTAGTCATAATAAATCAATTATATTGGTTAAAGTCCTATAAATAATTTAATACTAAGCCTATATGGGTCACATGCACAAGCTCCAGCTAAGAAAATTCTACTACTTTAATGTGAGTAATTAATCTTAAAATAAATCAATAATGAAATTAAGTAATATTCATGGGAAATATTTTATTGAGAGTACTTATCTAAGTATGCAAATATATCTATATATTTGGGAATATATATCCCAAGTATGGATAATATCTTTATTAAATGTTAATTGTTTATTTAACTTATTCAAATATATGAGATATAATTTAAATAAAAATTCCCTAAAAAAATGCATGGAAGATTTTATATTAGGACCAAACAGTATTAAATAAAAATTTTCAATCAAATGGATCAAAGAAATTTGATTTTGTTTAAGCAGGCTCAAGTTGAAGTGTTGTACAAGTAAAATAATTGTAAGTCACCTTTTGAAAGAGCTAAACATGAATTATATGAATTTTAAGTTTAATTGAATATCACACGCAATCGAATTAAAACTTTATTGTTATGAAGGTTAATCGAGTGTCACAATTAAATTTAATTATTTAAAATTTTGAATTTTAAATGTGATCCAATTGATAGTTATAATTTAATTTGCAACTTTGATCCTTCCTTAATGCTTATAAATAAAATTAAAATTATCCATAGTACTAATGATCAATTAATTTTATAAAGAATTCATCATAGTTTTTAAATTTTAATATATCTTATAATACATTTTTAAATTTTTTATTACTTTAACAGAAATTATCTAAGGATTTTTATCATTGCAATTTGATTCAGTGTGTCTCCTAACAAGAGACAAATAAATAAAATTAAAAGTAGCTCTCTTCCCTTCTCAATCCCAAATTAATATCGAGAATATATATACATATATATAACATAAAAAATATAAAATTTTCAAGAAGGTTCAATTTTCATGTATATCCATCTAGCTATGTATATATATATGTTAAAATAATGATGATTTTGAAAATTGTATAAAAGTACAGCTAAAATTTAACTTTAATTGTCCAGATTTTTCCTACCATATATTTCAATAAGGAGGAGATTCTCAAGCAACCCTAAACAAGTAAATTATTAAAACAAGAAAATATATACAGGATGTCTACCTAAAATTTATTAATTCACAACCTCGATTCAAATCTCCTATAAATATCACTCATTTTCTCCTCTTTCAATACAAACTATTTCTCTCCATTAATCTCTCTATTAATTTCTCTCTGCACATATTCAATACTTGTAACCATGGCGAGAAAGAGTAAGGGACGGCAAAAGGTTGAAATGGCGAAGATGAATAATGAAAGCAATCTCCAAGTCACTTTCTCCAAACGTCGAGTCGGACTTTTCAAGAAGGCGAGTGAATTGAGCACTCTATGTGGGGCTGAGATTGCTATTATCATCTTCTCACCCGGTCAGAAGGTCTTCTCTTTTGGCCATCCTTGTGTCCAAACTGTGCTGGAACGTTTTGTTAGTGGTAATCCACCACAAGCTGCATCTGGAACCATGAAACTCATTGAGGCTCATCGGAACACTAGTGTCCGTGAGCTAAACATGCAGCTCACTCAGGTTATTTTAATTAATTTCCTTTCTAATAAGACATTTTCGGTATAAATAATATATATTAATTTTACCACATGTACAGGTTCTTAACCAACTCGAAATCGAGAAGAAGCGAGGCGAAGAGCTTAACCATATGAAAAATGCAAATGAGAATCAATGTTGGTGGATGGCTCGCAAGAACGATATGAGCTTGACACAACTTCAACAACTGAAGGCCTCTCTCGATGAACTGAAGAAGAATGTGGCTAAGCATGCTGAGAAGATTTTGATTCGTACCCAAAATAATCATCATCCTCATCATCATCTTCCTCATCCTCATCCTCATTTTCCTCATCCTCATCCTCATCATCATCATCCTAACCATCCTTTTTTTCTAGGAAGTTCTTCCGATGGAGCAAGTCTTCCTTTTGAGACAAAGCCTGCTGGATTCAGTTCTAGCATTGTTCCATTCAACAATCCGAATATGATGCCTCCAAAGTATCATGGATTTGGCCAAGGATTCTTCTAAATGAACTTTTTTTATTTATTTAAAATGAATTTTTAATTTTTCCAGCACAGTAAATGCCACAGTATTAGTCTTTATATTATGTTGGGTTTTAGGATTTTAGCTTCTAACGAGTAAGGGTTTGTTCTAGAAAATAAGAGGCGTCTTATTTTATGTTATTTGTTTAAGTACTTTGTAATCGTTCAGTGATACTGCATCTAGTTCTTAATATAAGTTTTCTTCCTTAAAAACCTTTGCGCTTGATTATATATATATATATATGTATATATCTCAAACATTCTACTACGCTTTTTTTTTTGTCATGCGTTGTGACACTATCAACTGCTACCTATATAACATATCGTAATATGTATTATTTTAATATATAAAAAATTATTATCAAAATATTTACTCATTTATATTCACCATACAAAATGTAAAACACATATATACAAGAGTTTAGCCTCTATTATATATATATATGTGTGTGTGTGTGTGTATATATGTAAAGTGATCTATTATCTCTTATTTATTGTATACCATACCTCGAGAGATTGAGGAAAGTTTAGAGCTTGAGGTAAGCATACTAGAATTTTTCAATATCAAAAGCTTTCAGCTTAGAGATAGATATTAGATTACACAAGCATGAGTTTTTGTTATTCGGGTAAATTTATGGAATAATTAGCATGCACAAGAATTAAATTACGTAAAAATTATAATCTACTATTTTCTTATGTACAATTTAAACGTATGTATGATACTAAATGACTGTATGAATCCAAATAAAAATAGAACATATAGGTTGTAGAGAAGGTAAGTAGTAGATCTATATATAGATCAACTTTAAAAGTATAATATAGTTAATTTATTCTTATTTAACAAAAAAATTGTAAGAACGACATGATAGGGAAAATAAAAATAAATTGTGCATTAAAAAGATGATGCATGTACAGATATAAGTGCGCGTTTTATTGAAATGTATATACGTATTTAATCATAAATCTGGCTATTACACTCCTATATTGAATTTGGAGCTATGTTGGAATCATAAATCTACTCAGCATATTATATTATTTCTCAATTTTTTTTTATTTCTATTCCATTTGAATTTCTATTTTCTATATTTTTACACTGGATCTACAACTCGTGTATGTCTACAATTTATATCTTTTTCCCATGAAGACATCCTTCTATGCTCTAAGTTCGGTGTAGGTATCAAATATTGATCATATTGTAGCTATTATGTGAAGACAGCTACTAAATTTTGTAATAAAAAATTTGCTGGCAATGCTTCTGAAATGCAGGGGACACTGCATATGGATTGGATAGATTGGTTATATTGTTAGCAGGAGCTAGTAAATAAGAGATGTCATAGCTTTCTTGAAGAAAACTATCGTACAGTGTGCTCTCACCCGAGCACCATCTGAAGTCGATCCACAGCAGCTAAAAGATCTTTCAATCTAAAACCAATAATCTCTTCTGTTTTTAGTCTGAACATATTTTTAAACCAGAGTTTCAAACATATATTTATACGGGAGAATTTGACTCTGCTTCCTAGTTCATGTGATCCATTCAATTTTGATTAACGAGGGTCTTATTTTTGTATACTTATCTTACTATTTTTTGAAAAACTCGTAACAAAGAATGAAATTTTTTCGCTAAGGAAAACATATTTCTTACCAGATGCTTAATCAATGCATATAAGTGTGATATTCAGTCTTAAAATTTTATTTCAAAAGATTTATTGTTAAACATATTTTCAGACTAATTTTGTACACTAAAACTAAATATCTTTCAATTTTGAGAGCAAAATTAATCTTGAGAGCAATAAAGGAGGCCGATAAGGAAAAACATGCTAATAGATTTAAGATTAAATAGAAAAAAAAAAGAAAGAGAAATAGGAAGGGCTGCTGAATGATGCATTAACATGGCAATACTATTATGATATATTGTTTAAATTTTGAAGCCTTATGAAACACAAACAGATATGCATGAAGAACATATTGCGTTCAAGGACAAAAACAGAACAAGAAGACTGGAATATAAAAAATATATAGACACGTTTATATCAATGAGATTATGTCAAATTCAATAATAACGGTAGAATTTAACTTCTCTCTTGCGTTATACCGAGTGCATGACATATTCATTATCAGATAAGATCATCTTTTTGACCATGTTAAAATCGAGCCTTCTGAGTTACTTGAGAACAACTAAATGATATGTTAATACGGGAAATGCATAAAAGGCAAAAACTCTTGAACTATTTCACTTTAGTTAATTTATGCATGATGTATGAGCATTAGGTTATATAAATGTTCATAAACTTTCTATTTTGTGTTCCAAGATTGTGGCTATTATGATCATTTCCATGCCATTAATAAATTTCTTCTTTGAGATTGAACCAAACTTGATGCAATAATTTATTCATGAATGCATCTAATAATAAAAACCAAACAAAAAAACTGAAATAAATAAATAAAAAACAAATAGATAGATCATATCGATGAGACTATTAAATTTATTCAGGGTAAAAACATTTTTAACTTCCCCCTAGCATTACACAATGAACGACATATTAGTTGTTAGATAAGATCACCTTACTGACCATTATAAAACTTAACTTGTTGATTTACATAAAAACAGTTTTATGAATTGTTAGTAAGTGAAATGCATGAAAAAGAATAATATTGAAGATTAGTTTGTTTTAGTCAATATTAGAGAATTAGGTTCTATACACTTACGTATACATTTCATTTTTGTATTTGTCATGATCATTAATGCGCCAAGGATGAATTTCTTCCTTAGTTTAAATCAAGTAGTAATAATTTGTTCACAAATGCATCCAGTGATAGAAGCTAGATAAGAAGACTGGAACATAAAAAATATATAAACATATAAACTATCTCGATGAAATTATATTAAAATTCACTAATAATTAAAGAAATTTAACTTATCTCTAGCATTATACTAAATGAATGAAATACTAATAGTTGAATAAGATCATCTTGACGACCATGATAAGAACAAATTTTTTTATTTAGTAGAAAATAATTAAATGAACTATGAACAAGGAAAATACATTAAAGGGAATTTAGGTTCAACATGCTTGTGTAAACTTTCTATTTTTATATTCCAAGATCGCCGTGCTCATACGATCATTGACAAATGAAGAATAAGTTTTTTCCTTGAGATGTAAGCAAATCAAAATTCATAAATGAATGTTTTACTATGTACTAGTAAGAAAGGTAAAGAATTCTTGATAGTATCAGAAATTTAAGTTTTGGATTATGTCAAGATATTCCTTACCTTATATTTTAATGAAAAAAGGATTCTAGCCAGAAATGTAAATGCATAAAAGTTAAGTTAATCCACCTAACTCAACTTAGATAGCCTCAAGTGGTACCTCCAAACTTATAAATACCTTGCGTAGTTTACAATCGTCAATTGCAATAATAGTATACTTACATCTTCTCATCATAATCTCCATTATCTTCTTCTCAATTTGCCGAGGTTATCTTTTGTTATTTTCAGTTTTAGCAATGGCAAATGAGGGGACATCAAGTAAAAGTAAAGGTCATCAAAAGATCGAGTTAAAAAAGATGGAGAATGAAGCCAGTCTCCAAGTTACTTTCTCAAAACATCGAAGTAGCCTTTTCAAGAAGGCGAGTGAACTTTGCACTATTTGTAGACCAGATGTTGGCCTTATTGTTTTCTCCCCTGGAAATAGGGCCTTCTGCTATGGCAATCCTAATATCGATATTGTGATTGATCGTTTTCTTAGTATTGATGTTCGTCCAGTTAAGATCCTGACAACGACAATGATACTCAACAAACAATCAGTAGGATCAATGAGGTGTTAGCAACTTATTTGTTATCTTTTTTTTATAATATCCATTTATGATAATCTAAAAATTGTCATGAGTCAATAATACTTAAATCTATGATGTAACGTCATATATTTTGAATTTTTTGTTGGACTTTCAAATCTTTAGCCTAATTGCTTATCTAATACTGCAAATACATGAATATGTATATATGATAACAGGCTCAAGAAAAGGAGGAGGCAGCAAGGAAGCGTGGTAAAGAGCTCAAACAAAGAAGAAAAGGATTGATGAAAGAGCTTTGGTATACGCATTCAATGGACAAATTCAGCTTGGAAGAGCTTGAAGTTTTGGATGCTAGTATGAAGGCCTTGTGGAATGATGTTTCCGAACTTGCAAAGAAGCTAAAGAAGGAACAAGGTAACTCGAGTTCAGCTGAGGGTTCTCCAAGGGATGACGGGATGTTTTACTCAGATCCAGCAATGAAGGCCTTGATTACTCTCCCCATGCCTAGTATGCCCAGCAACCCAACTTATGAATATGCCCCCAGCAGTACTAATTCAACTCCTCCCCTGAGTAGATTCTGTAACCTAGACTCTGGCAATCCAACCATAATGATGATGAATAACTCGTTGAATGATTCAAGCATGGCGTTAGATCCTGTTGATGACTTGAAGGCCATGCCTAGGGATCTCTTCAATAATTTAGTCATGATTGAGTCAGATGATCCAATTGCAGTACTTAATGCAGGAGATAATCCAGACATAATGTCTGATGCCTTCGAGAACCAAATTGCAACAATGGATATTAATCTATCAAATGATCCAAATATCGGGCCTAATGAGTTTTTTAATCCGAGTACTATGCCTCATACACCAAATGATCCAATTAGCACAACATCCGATTCTCTAAACATGATACGTATTGTGCCAGATGATTCAAATCTAGACTCAGTATTTGATGGCTTCACTCTAGAGATGCTGTTTGCGGATCCATTGGATGATGAGAACTTCATTGTGGACAATCCAAATGAGGCGGCTAACGGTGATAATCCGAAAACAATGCCGCCTCCTCTTGCAGGGAATGTTCTAGGAAGCGGCCAAGGATTTTAATGACTAAGTTTGTTGATTATCTTGAAAAGAATCAAGGGCTAGTTTAAAGATTTTCACTATCGTGTCTTTTGTTTTTGTTTGTCTTGTCTTTCAAATAATGCTTTGGGAATTTGGGATTTCAATTGGCTTGAGTTTTGTATTTGCTTACTTTCAGGTGGTGTTCTTGTGTGTGTGCGTGTGTGTGTTTTTTTTTTCTTTATAAATGTTGTCGTTATTAGTCTTGGATCGAGGTAATAAGTATATGTGTGTTTCATGAGTGTTGTTTATTTTACATTCTTGTTAAGTACAATTCCGCAAATTTTTAAAAATATTTAATCTTCTATAATCACCCTATAAAGTACATTTATATGATAGTTCCGTCTCTTTATATATATGTGTGTGTATGTATATATATGTATATATATGTATATACAGTAGTCAGTTATCTCGCATTTATTGTAAACTATATCTCGAGAGATTTAAAAGAGTTTAGAATTTGGTATCAACACACTGAGTATATGAAAATATTGAAGCTCTTTAAGTACGTAATAAATTTATTATTTTTAGAAAGTTAATTATTACATTATATATAAATATATGTACGTGTAAATCTGTGACTTTGAAGAAAAAAGGTAAAATATTATTCCGCATACTCATTTCGCTTCCCTATTCCATTATATGGAAATATATAAATCCTTGGTACATATTTAATTTGGTAGCATGCTTAAGAGTTTGTATAATTTTAACTTGTATTTAATTTAAATTACAATACAAATACCACATATCTGAATTGGAAAAGAGTTATGATTTTAAATCAAATTCAAATTATAGTTTTTAAAAATCTTTAATATGAGTTTGGATTTTGTGATTGTATTAAAAATTCTGAATTCACTGATATAATGTAAAATAATTCAATTGACGTTTAGTCTCAATATCCGAATGTTAAAATGAGAATGTTTTTGTTATTATTAAAAAATATATAAATAATTTATTATGAAAAATTATATCTGTCATTCTCATATATATTAGTTTCAATATAGATATTCAAAAGGACAATATAGTATTCTCATTACAGTTAAATGTAATAAATTATATGATAGATATAATTTATAATGTATATATTTTTTAAAAAAAAATTATAAGCTATCCAAAATGCAATAGATTGAAAGATCGATCATTCTCTTAAATATATTATTTTCAAATTTTAATATTCAAAATAACAAATAATGTGAAAGAGGTTATGAACTATTTAACTCGTCAGGATCTATTATATTTTCAAAAGAATTATAATAGGTTATTTACGTATATAATATTCAACATACAAAACTTAGTAAATTAAAGATTTATCATTCTCTTAACTATGGCGAAATACTTTTAAATTCTATTATCTGAAAGGAAAATATAGTATACTCATCGCAATTAGGAATAATAAATTACATATGTAATAATATGTTAAAATTTATAAGCATTTTGCTATTTATATACTAAGCACATAATAAAATTTGAATGACACGAGAGATTTCATTTAAGTCAATGTTCATTAAAAAAAGATAATTCAATCAATTATTTTTAGTCAAATAAAAAGAATATCTTAGAAGCTCTATGTCAGATTATTTAAGAAAGATTCTAAAAACTTCGAGTGCATTTATTTAGACTACTCTAAATTAGTTAAATTATATTCTCTCAATTATTACAAAATCCTAAAGGAGTAAGTAATTAAGACATAGTTAATTTAAATGCAGGAATACTTAAAAATTGTAACTGTCAAATTGAATAGTCTATAAATATACTTCATTCTACTTCATCCTTATTCAATCATTCAAATCATAAATTAATCTTTTAATTCGTGCTAAATTTATCCATGGAGCCTCCTAGGAAGTTAAAGGGCCGCTAAATGGTTGAGATGGTGAAGATCAAGAAGGCGACGAATCTCCAAGTTACCTTTGCCAAACGCTGGGCTGGCATTTTCAAGAAGGCGAGTGAAATTAGCACGCTTTGTGGCGCTGAAGTTGCAGTGATTATTTTTTCACCTGCTAAGAAAGTGTTTTTTTTTGTCAATCCTTCTGTGGAAAAGTTGATCAATCGATTCAGTGGCCTAATAGAACAACCTCTCTCAGCTAACAGATGCATGATGGATGCTCATCGAAATGCTTGTCTCCAAGGGCTCAACTCACAGCTAAACAAGGTATAATCACTACCATGTCTTCATATATCTATACTATTTGATTTTTATAACTAATTCTTGAATTTTTTTTGGACATGATTATATATAATTAAAGCTTAATGCCCAACTGGATGCTAAAAAGAAGTGAAGTGTGGAGCTTAAGAAGGTGATGAAGGAGAATGCAAGTAAAGCCTGGTGGATGGGTTCCATAGATGACATGAACCTTTCACAGTTTCAGCAATTTCAAGCTGCTCTTGAGGAATTATACGAGAATGTTATAAAAGTCGCCAAAGAAAAAGATGCTGAAGAGGACAATATTAATCCTAATTCTGATGATCAGCTTTTTCTTGGAAGCTCTTCCAATGGGACTAGACTTCCATTTGAATCTATCCCCTTAAATGCTACCGTTGGTCCCAGAAAAATGGTTAATCCGAACATGAATAGGGTTAATTCCAACATGGTTAATCCAAACGTGATTAGGCCCAGCATGATTAATCCTAACATGGTTAATCCTGCAGCTTATATGAAGATGCTTCGTGACATGCTCAACAACAATAATCCAAACATTCCCTTGTCCAATTCCATGATTCCCAATAATCCAATCATGGTCTCTAATGTCATGCCTATCAGTAGTAACCCTACAAACATGATGCTACCGGCGGCAAATCTGATGATCAACAATGATCAAAACTTGGTTCCAGCCGATCATATGATGATGAACAATGACCAGAACATGATGGTGGGGGGATCGGATGCGATCAACGATTAAAACTTGATGTATACCAATGGTCTTAACAATGTGAACATGATGCCAGCTACAAGATATAATATGACTCAGAATAATGGTGGAAACGGGTAGGAGTTTTTCTAAATTTGAAGTTTGTGGGAATGTGTTTTGATTAGTAAGGTCACAGAGTGCTCATACAGTTTGACTTTCATATTTAAGTTATATTATCAATAGAATGTAAAGTGATATATTTTATAAATAAAAGATCTATTTGCTTTCATCTTAACTCTAATTTTACAGTACTATATGCTATGCATGCATTATAAATCTTAAAAAGACGTGCACTGTTTAATACACATTAGGGCTTAGATTTCACCCCAAAAGAGAGAGCGAGCGAGAGAGAGAGAGAGAGAGAGACCATAGATACAAAGAATCAAAATGAATTTGTATTTACATATCCAATATGTTCTATTAGATGTTATATGGGGTGGCAGGTTCTTGAAAAATCATCCATGAAATATTAATTATTTACCGATCTACTGTTAAAACAGATGTATGGTGCGTAATGGCTGTAATAATCCAATGGAAAATAGAATATATAGCTTGTGGAGAAGATATATAGTGGATATATATAGATCAACTTCGAAAGTAAAACACAATTAACTTATTCTTATTTAATAAAAAATTTTAAGAAATACATGGCAATGAAAGTAAAAATAAATAGTAAATTAAAAATGCATTATGCAAATACGGATTCAAGTGCACGTTATATTAAAATATCTATGCGTACTTAATAAATTACTATGCAACGTGTTATAGTTTATACTAAAAATATGATATTTTAATAAATTATAAATAATCGAGTGTTGTTAAAATAATATCTCATATTGAAAAAATTAATTGAAAAATTACAACCATGTTCTATATTTATAAAATTTTTATAAAACATATTGTGCTTTTTCATTAGCATAACTACTACTTATGATGAAAATTGGGAGGAACCCCAATTTCTTTGGAAAGCTCTCGAAGACAGATTCCTTCAAGAAAATATTAATTCCAATTGAGAATATTCGATTAAAAACATGACTATCTAAATCCTTCCATTTTGTTGCAAATTTATTGGGAAGAATGACGAGATTAATGAAAAAGCAAACATAAAAATTTAGTTAGATAATCCTAAAATTTTGACTAAAATATCTCTCATGCAAACACTTTTAAGTCCCTATGGATTCAAATAGAGTATAAATAATTTTGAATCAATGTAGAGAAAATTAATAGAGAAGATGAGCAATCATCAAAAGCGTCAAGAAAGATAACATACTATGAAAGACAACTCACCATAGTGAAGAATTGAGCCAAATCGGAATAGTTTTATATGGAAGCTTCATCAAAACCTTTTGGGATTTTCTTATAATTTTAATTTATTTTTGTATATAACATGTTAAACTTCATGGTGGTTTCGCAATATTCGCTATAATTTTATTACCAAGTTTGTAATTTTTTGTTGACTAACTTATTATTCATGTATGGAGAAACATGAAAAATATTTTCATTCTCTTCCCAAATTTGATATATATATATATTAGGAAATAGGTTGGTAATTATATAATACTGTGTATTGGGATGTGTTATTCAAATTTTATTTATCCGTGCATAGATATTGACACTATTTTCATTATCTTGTCAAATTTGATAAGCAAGAAAATGTGGCTGCTAATAACTATTTCTAAGAAAATTCATCTCATTTCGTTTTACAAGCAATGATGATTTGAAAATGGTAAATTCGTATAACTTAAAGGTAATATTATATCAATCTTCAAGATTTTTTTACTATATATTTTAATGAGGTGATTGTAAAGCATTCCAAACAAATAAGTTTTTAAAGTCGATATATTTACAAAGAAAATTTGTCTAAATAAAATTATATATTGAACAATATAAAATAAAAATGCCCAACTTGGTGACTCAGAACGAGTAAGTCATCAAAACTAAAAAAAAATTATATAAAAAATTCATCTAAATCAAGTTGTGTTGGATAGTGAAAAGTGATAATGTCCAACTTGATGATTCCAAACGAGTAAGTTATTAAAGCTAATAAATTTGTATAAAAAATTCATCTAAATTAAATTATGTATTGGATAGTGCAAAATGATAATATCAAACTTAGTGACTCCAAATGAGTAAGTAATTAAAGTTAAAAAAAATTATAAAAAAATTCACCTGACTCAAGCAATATGTTGGATAGTGCAAAATGATAAAGTCAATATGGTAACACCAAATGAGTAAGTAATTAAATCTAAGAAATTTTTATAAAAAATCTACCTAACTCAAACTATAGGTTGAATAGTGTAAAATGATAATGCACCACTTGATGATTCCAAATGAGTACGTAATTAAAGTTAAAAATTTTATACAGAAAATTCACCTAACTCAAGCTATATGTTGGATGGTGTATAATGATAATGCTCAATCTTGTGACTCCAAATGAGTAAGTAATTAAAGTTAAGAAATTTATGCAAAAAATCCATTTAAATCAAGTTATATATTAGATAGTGCAAAATAATAATGTCTAACCTAATAACTATAAATGAGTAAGTAATTAAAGTAAAAAATTTATATAGAAAATCCATCTAAATCAGATTATATGTTTGATGGTGAAAAATGAAGATCCCCAACCTGGTAACTCCCAATGAGGAAGTAATTAAAGCTAAAAAAATTTATATAGAAAATCTCTCTCAATCAAGTTATATATAGAATAGTGCAAAATAATAATGTCCAGCCTAATAATTCCCAATAAATAAGTAATTAAATTTTATAAATCAGCTTATATATTAGATGGTGCAAAATGATAATACGCAATGTGCTCCAAATGAATAAGTAATTAAAGCTCAGAAATTTATATAGAAAATTAATCTAAATCAAGTTATATATTCGATAGTGCAAAATGATAATGTCTAATCTGTTGACTCTAAATGAATAAGTAATTAAAGCTAATAAATTTATAAATAAAGTTATTTGTTGGATAGTACAAAATGAAAATTTCCAATTTGATGAATCCCAATTTGATGAATCCCAATGAGCTCAATATGATCCTCACACAGGTTTGAGTAGACCATATTTAGATTTTAAAACTTATTATACTTATTTGATCTTCCTTTTGTTCGATTACAACTTATACTGAATTGTACTTATTATTTAAAACATATGAAAATAGGTCATGAATCAACTGGAAATCGAGAAAAATCGCAATGCAGAGCTTAAGGAAATACAAAAAAAAAAATGTGAGAGTAAGTGTTGGTGGATGGGTCAAAAACAGGAAATGCGTTTCTCAGAACTTGAGCATTTAAAGACATCTTTTGAGGAATTGAAGAAGAAAGTTACTAAAGAAGCTGAGATGATTATAATTCAGAACAAATTAAACATGATGCCTCATGTATTAAACGACCCAAACACGATACCTAATGTGCTCAACGATATTCCCAATATATATATTCAAGGAAATGGAAAAATAAGATTCTACTAAGTGCATTTCTTGACTAAGTCTCGGAAGGATGAAATTAAAAAGAGTTGTAAACACAATGCTTACAGTTTGTTTTATTTTATTTATGTTAGATATCTGGTGCCTTAGCATTTGGGTTTTCATCATGTTCCTTTTCATTGTAGCGTTGTGGTACTTTCAAAGAGTGCAATAATAACATAATTTTTTTATCTATGCATTTATTTTTATTTTCAAGTTGAAATCAACCCGCTATTCTAAGAGTTGTAATAGGAGAAAATATTTTAAGTAATTTATTTTTAACTCATTAACTCAAGACAAAGGTAATGTCTAAATATAAGAAAATATAAAGTCACATAATCGTGCTTCGATAAGAACATGATCATCTCTGGGAATACCTTCAATTATGTCACATTTATGCGAGTTAGTTTTTACATTGACAATTATGAGTCTATTTTTGAATAAATACCTGTGTTGGTTAATTAACTAATATACACACATTAATTTTAAAATAATATAAATAACATTTAATTAAAAACATACAAGGAAGTACAATCTCTTGTACAAGAAGAAATATACCAACTCTTCAGTTAAATAATGGTTGGTATAAGTCATATCTTGAGTTAGTATGAAATACAATAAATAAAATGAATTAACTATATGGTAATTATGCATCCATGGACAAATTACTAAATTTCATGATCAAATTTTTATACATTGTAAGAGTTGTGATATATTTATTAGATGACACTCTTGGTGACATGTATGTTCATCCAATTTATTGATGCGATAAATAAATCATGACGATGAATGAAAAGTGTTTAGTCATAATAAATCAATTATATTGGTTAAAGTCCTATAAATTATTTAATACTAAGCCTATATGGGCCACATGCATAAGCTCCAGCTAAGAAAATTTTATTAACACATAAATGCTAGCTATGAAAATTCTACTAGTTTGATGTGGGTAATTAATCTTAAAATAAATCAATAATGAAATTAGGTAATATTCAAGGGAAATATTCTATTGAGAGTGCTTATCTAAGTATGTAAACATATCTATATATTTGGGAATATATCCCAAGTAGGGATAATATCTTCATTAAATGTTAAGTATGCAAACAAGGAAGATTTTATATTAGGACCAAACAATATTAAATAGAAATTTTCAATCAAATGGATCAAAGAAATTGGATTTTGTTTAACCAGGCTCAAGTTGAAGTGTTATACAAATAAAATAATTGTAAGTCACCTTTTGAAAGTACTCAACATGAATTATATGAATTTAAAGTTTAATTGAATATCACGTGCAATCGAATTAAAACTTTATTGTTATGAAGGTTATGTTGTGTAACGATTGAATTACAAAAGGCTTGATAAGTATTATGTTATACAGTTCATATATGATTTCATGATGATGATAATGTTATTGCTTTCGTATACTGTTTTATGGATTCCATCGAGGTAAGTGGATGGTGAAGGATTTATTATTGATAAAAGAATTTGTTGTAAATTATGCTCCATTGGTCTTTTTGTGTTTTCTACCCACCTTTACCTCCGTGACGGTGAGATATCGTGATGTCTTTACTGGGCTAGTGTAGCTCATTCCTTATTTAATCATTTCAGATCAGGAAGACATTGTTCCCGAGCCGGTTCCGCAGGAGGACGACGAAGGGGACGCCTAAAGACTCCATAGTCATATTCGTAGCTTTTACTTTCAAGTTTTTCCTTTAGGTAGTTTGATCTTTTATATTGTGAGCACGTTTTTGGTTTTAGTGTAAGGGATGTTAATCGAATTTTTGACTTCGCTTCCGCATTTGATATTTTTAATATCCATTTCATTTTAAATTTCCGGGGCCGTTACAATTAGGGCTTAGATTTATGCCCGAAAGAGATAGAGAGAGAGAGAAGAAACATAGACCAAGAATCAAAATGAATTTGTAATTACATATCTAATATGCTCTATTAAACGTTATATGGGGTGGCAGGTTCTTGAAAAAATCATCCGTGAAATATTAATTATTTACCCATCTACAGTTAAAACAGATGTATGGTACGTAATGGCTGTAATAATCCAATGAAAAAACGAATATATAGGTTGTGGATAAGATATATAGTGGATATATATAGATCAACTTCAAAAGTAAAACATAATTAATTTATTCTTATTTAACAAAAAATTTTAAGACAGACATGGCAGTGAAAGTAACAATA
>NW_019028850.1:0-16809 GCF_000150535.2 Carica papaya
TTACGAGAAATACTTTACTTATTACTATTGTACATTTGCGATTAAAGAGATAGTAATCTTAACATGAGACTTAATCCTTTTTTAATTGAATCAATACAAAAAGTAGGGTATGAAAAGAAAATGGAGGGTGTGAGAGAGATCTTTGTCTGCAGTTTGTTTGGGGTACAAATGTGGTCAGCCTTTTGATGGGTTGGCTTGTATTTGATGCTCTGGTCCCCCTCCATGGCTCCACCTCCCCACTCTCTCTCTCTCTCTCTCTCTCTCTCTCTCTATATATATATATATATATATGTGAATTCAGAAACATGAAAGTCCAGAAAAGAAGATTATTGGGTTTAACGTGCGTGTTGAGTTTCTTTCATGTTTGTCAAGTTGCGGTAGGGACCCAATTCACACTCCATTGCCCTAACATGCCTTTTTATTATAAAATTACGAAATTACCCCTCATATTCCATTTTTCCACGTTATACATATTTCTTCACCTATATTCTTATCTATCACTAAATAACAAGTTATTAGTCCAATAATTTAGACTAATTCATATTGTCTTAAATGATATATATTTGTACATTCTTTTAAAGTTAAAATTTATATATTTTATTAATTTAAGTAACATATATATATGTATATTAATTATAATATAACTATCTAACGGGAATACCTCAATTCATAATCCATAATTTTGTATCAACAATTTATAAAAAAATAATTGATATACATTTATGTCATTTAAATAATAAATTATATAATATTTAATTTTATTAAATTAAATATTTAATTTATCGGTATGTTGATATTATCTAAATTGAGTTTAAATGTAAATGGGTCAGATACATTTATGAAAAAAAAAAAAAAAAACTTTATAACTCACTTATTTTTTTAAAAAAAAAATAACAAAATTATATAGTGTTTGCAAATATGTTAGATATACTAGCTAGCTAGGGAACAATATTTTCTTTACAATCAAAATAAACCAAATCTTTTTTATAAAAATAAATTTAAACCCAATTTTTAATCAATTATAATTATTTTTTTTCAAAAAAATAATTATTATAAAATTAAATATTATATATCGATTATTTTCAATTCATGATATTCTCGTAACATTAAAAAAATTTATTTTATTTTATAATTATTAATTAGAACAACTATTATGACAAAATATTTGTGCAAATCAAACCCATTTAATAAATTTTAAGATGGATTACTGTTTTGGATAACCATTTTGTGGGTTCAATTGGGCACCAGTCACATCTTGCCTGCACCACATATAAATCACATGCTTAGATTTTTTTTTATCCCTAATAGACCTTACTCTAAAATGGAATTTATAAAATTAAAAAAAAAATAACATACATAATAATGTAAATACCACCCCCAAGCATATATTCTTGCCACTACAAATACAAGATTTTTGTTTTTTTTTTTTAAGATAAAAATAATTAGAATCTCGACATTTATACTGTTCCCATATATTATGTATACATGTATATATGTTTGTATTGATCTAGCTAGTTTCTTAATTTGTTAAACCAATTGGAATAGATTTTTCCTATTCTGGAAAAACTGTGTGCCATTTATCAATGACAACTTATTGGGTGTAGTTCTTGAATGGTGTTAATCATTTGTCATTTTGATTTATTAATGGGAGATAATTAGTAAGACTAGACTAATCCCAAAATAATAATTAACCTTATATGGTAAAGATATCTAACTTTCATTCTCCAAAGAAATAAAGATAATCTAAGGTAGGGACAACCCAAATCTAGATCTAACCCTATATATATATATATATTGGCATGCTAGTAATTGATACATACATACATATATATACATATATATATATATAGAGAGAGCTAGTAGTAGTAATAGGGTAACTGTGTGTAATTAATTGAAGTTGTAAATCACGTAGAGTGAAAGTCATTTTTAAATGTGAAAAGCTTGTTTAAGAAATTAATTAATTAATTAAGAGAGACTGCGGAAGAATAATGATGGGATGTTTGGGAGGTGAGAAAATCCCTTGAAAGAATACAAAATCCGTTTGTTCCCCAGACTATGCTTTTGCTTTTTATTCTTCTCTTTTCCTTATAAGCTGAGCTGCCCGCCACATGCCTCTGCACTCCGATCTTCCATATAAATTTCTCTTAGTAGCTAATTCATTCATACATATATTATATATACATATACACACATATATATATATATATATATACTGTATGAGTAGCTTTCTCGGCTGACACCATTAACGGTTTTAATTCTTATTTTTATTTGTGGGTTCTCTAAAATACAAAAGAAGATGAATAAATTAAGTTACTAATTTAATTGAATTAAATTTTATTATTCCTTCATGTTTAAACTCTAATTTTCAAGGAGAGTGCAAGAATTTTTTGATGAGTAGTAAAAAAAAAAAAAGAAAAACATGTTATTAGTGAACAAGGTGATGTTTGAGAGAGAAGAAACGTGTATGTATATATATATGTTTGATATGTATGTATATATGTAATTAAAAATAAGGTCTCTGGAGAAGAAAGAGTGGTCTGTAAACGTGTCTTTTTGAGTGAAAGATTAAACTGGATTGTAGTAGTCGTACCACATGGAGCAGGCTTGTCCTTTCCTCTTGGAATTTTCATATTCTCTCGTGTAGTAACCATTCAATAGTTATGGTTCACTCAACCAATAAAAAGGTAGGTCCCATGTCACCACTTCAATTGACCCACCCACATTCTATGTTTGTATATTTATATATCAACTCATATATATATATATATATATATATACACTAATGATTTCATAAATATCAATATACACATACAATAAGTAATAAATGGGAATTGGGTTGATGTACAACACGGTTGGATGTAGGTGCAATGAAGTTGAGTTTTGCTATTGAAAAGAAGCTTATGTATATAATTTATTCTTAGTGTTTATATATAAAATGGGTATAGAGTATATGTATGGATAGATATACTTACGGTATATATGGGTAGTAAATTTACGAGAGGAAGTGGGATTTGCTGTATGAGAGCATAGGATAGTGTGCCCTAGGGATTCTCTTTATTCATTGATGCAAAGGAATGTTACGTATAGTCATGTGTAAGTCTCATGTTGTGTTGTTCTTTTTTTTTTTTCTTTCTTTCTTTCTTTCTTTCTTCCTTTCTTGATCCTCTCAAAGATTCATCTGTTATGTTCTACTTTACCTCTCTGTCCTCTTGTTGGATTTTGAACATCTATTATATGCCCACCACATCCCATATTCTTTCTTCTTTTCTTCAATTGCATAATATTATAATATATATTATATTATATTAATTGGTTATGTGTATAAAAATTTACCCAGAAGTAACCCATCACGTGAAATTACATAAAAACAATAATTAGATTAAAATAATATTGTAAGATTATTAATTAGTTTATCTTGTTAACCTAATTACTCATCTCTCTTCTTTCTCTCCGTCACTGTCATAATATTTCAAGTCCCTCAAGACAGTCCGCCACCTGCTCTTTGTCTGTTTACTACTTGTTTCAACGATTCCTTTGAGATCAGAAGAAAGAAATGTTGGGGAAATGTGAGAAGATGCCTGTCATCTCTTCAACTACAAACCAGTGGTCACAGGTTCTTCCTTCTTCTTTCTTCTTTCTTTCTTCTTCTTCTTCTTCTTCTTCTTCTTCTTCCTTTATCTCAATTATTAAACACAACATGACTCAATTTTGTTGTTTTCCATTTGGAACAGAATATCTGTCTTGTCTTGTTATTTTTACCCACTTCAACTCTTTCTTTCTTTCTTTTTCTCTTTCTGTTTGGCTTCAGGGACATAACCAGATAGATGAGAAAAGCTTGATGGCATCAACTGCTAGGCTTATGGAGAAACCATGCCAACAAGAACAAGCTGCTCTCAAGTGTCCCCGCTGTGATTCATCAAACACCAAGTTCTGTTACTATAACAACTATAGTTTATCTCAGCCAAGACACTTCTGCAAAGCTTGTAAGCGTTACTGGACCAGAGGTGGAACCCTAAGGAATGTTCCTGTTGGTGGTGGTTGCAGAAAAAACAAGCGTGTCAAGAGATCACCTGCCATGGATGCACCTTCTTCAAACCCTAACAAGCCTAATCACTCCCAGATGAATAATAATAATAACTCTTCTGCTTCTTCCAACCCTATCAACCCTTTGTTTTATGGCTTACCCACTAACCCATCTGATCCTATCAATCTTCCTTTCCCTAGATCAGTTTCGACTACTTCTGGGTATGGTCTTCAGTCTCAGTTGAATGCTCTTGGATTAGGGACGATGAATATCATGTCTCATGATGCTGCTGTATCTGATCATAATCCCCTCATAATTAACACTACTAAACAGCTTCAAGATATGGCGGTCACTTCAAGTTCTTTCCTCTCAACTTATCCCATCTTTGCTAATTCTTCTCCATCTTCTACACCAACTATTTCTTCCTTACTTGCTTCTACTCTTCACCAACAACAGAAGCTCATCAATGGCACTCAACCACCAAACCATTTCCAGTCTCTAGCTTCACTTCAAGACCTTCAAATGGGGGGAGGCAACAGTACTGAATTAACAGGAGTAGTCAAAGGTGAAAATGGTCAAGAACAAAGCAAGATGGAGTGGAATCAGATCGACCAAGTGGGTTTGTCTGATCCTAATTCTCTTTATTGGAATACAACTGGACTCAGTGCTTGGCATGATCCAGCAAATATTGGGTCCTCAGTTACTTCCCTGATCTAGCAAAAGCTGCTTAATTATAAGCTCTTTTTCCTTCTTTTTATCTCCCTCTTTTAAGTTTTTAGTAATCTTTTTGGTTCTTTTAGCTACTGATTAGGTTCTGTTCATCGCTTTGCACTGGAATCTATATGGTCAAAGTAGTAGGGGGGTGGGGATTTTAAGAGTACGTACACACAAAACAAAGAAAGAGTAAAGTAGATGAGAGAAGATTTGGATCGGAGAGATCATGTCAGCTGCAAGAATTTTAATCAGCCTGTTCATTTTTATTCTCAAGGTTGAAGAAAATCACCCATTTGCGCTGAGAGGAACCTCGGATCCTCTTCATCTCATCATCATCATCATCATCAACATCAACATCACCACCATTGTCGTCGATCATCTTCATCATCCTTGATCATCATGATCTACGCAGTGTTCAAGAGAGGCTTAGCAATTAATTAAGTAAGTTGGCTTTTTCTTATCTTGTGTTTATGTATATATAATGACATTAGTTTGCTCTCTTTTTTTCATCGTGTATTTCTTTCATATGAGAGTTGGGGTTGGGGGGTATAAGTGAGAGTCCTCATTGAAGATCATATGGGGATTTGATAATTTTTCTTCTTGGGAAATTTTTTTATTTTTTTTTTCTTCTTCTTAATTTTGGTTTTCTTGGGGTGGGGGGTGGTTTGGTATAATGGGTATATAAGAGAGAGGGAGATTTGTAATTTGGTATTGCAATGTTGGGAACTTATTGGATTAATGTGGTCAATTGGGTCTTGGTTCTATACATGATGTTGTTGACTTTCTTGATCTTGTTCTTGACTTTCTTTAATTGAAATTATGAAACTAATTAGTAATTAATGTATTATAATGTAGTTTATTATTATACTCTTAATTTCTACTACATTTACATAACTTTGTGATTAACATGTTATTATTATAAAATGAGGATTTGTAGTTAATTATTCATTAATTAGAGCTTGAATTTGAATTTTTATAAACTCTTTTTATAAAACGTATAAATTTTATTTTTGAAAAGATTAAGATTTATAAATTCAAGCAAATGAATAGAATTGTTTTTGCGGTCATTAATGGAATATTGGCACATCATGATCAGATAGAGAGAGGAGTAGCCCCATGCACGATGAGCCATGATTTTCCAGGAAAAAACAGAGACATACATATTGGTCCATGATTGGATTTTAGTGTTTGGCAATTTAGCCTTCGAATTCAAAGTTACTATACTTACATATATATATCTCCCTCTATATATATATATATATATATATATACACAAACATAGGTTGAGGCTCACCCACATCTACATAGTGTATGTAACACACACATGCACATATATACATAGATACATGTTTCTTCAAGTCAAGATAATTCGGGTGTCTTTAATTAGTACTATTAGTAGTAGAGTCTCCCTCTGTAAAAGCAAAACTATATATATACATACATATATATATATAAAGGTAGCTTTATAGCTTCTTTATTTATCGTCCTACATTTTGATCTCATCATCATCTTTATGATTCTACTCTGACCAAAGCATCGTATTCATCCCATTGCCATAAATATATTGAAGTTGTTATTCATGGCCTAGAACTCTATCGTTCGGCGCTTATTATTTATTTGCATGCTTGATTTGTATGTACATACATGTGTGCTTAACTTAATGAACTTTTATACATTTGTACTTGTTTTATTATATGTAAATATGTATGTGCATGTTTTTATACATAACATGGATGGAATGTTTTTCAAGACTTGAAAGGGTTTGAATGTGAACCCAACGTGATTAATGATGGCGGTCTGAAAAGATAAAAGGTGACCTTCATTTTCTGCTGTGCTTCCTGCTCTGATGACATCACCAATGGATATATACATATATATATATATATATATACATATAGAAGTAAGGCATGTTTTCCTGCTTAAAAATATTTTTCTATACATATATAGATATATATATATATATGATTGCTATTGACTAATCTTGTATGACTAACGGAGTTGATGAGGTTCATTATAAGGATTTTAAGTAACATAATACTAATTTTCCTTCAAACCATGTCCTTGAATGGATCAATCAGCCCCGAATGGTTACTTCTCTGGCATCTACGGAGTTTAAAGAAACCAAATGTTATTTCAACTCTCATTTTCAGACTCTAAACTATCCGATCGCCTTGAACTCTAACCAGCAGGCAACCCAACCAGCAGTCTAGATATGATATTGGATTGGGTGATTCTTAATTAATTATTTAAATATTTTATAAAAATTTTTGAAATTTAAAATAGTTACTAGAAAATTTTACTATTCGGCAGATAAAACATCCCTACAAAAGCCTGCATATCGAAAGAAAAACTGGCATGATCAAGTATGGCCTCCTTACTACCGGTACACATGTTCTATAACCTTAAAAAACTGCGAAATGCATGCATAACATGTAACGATTCCAGAAATTTAAAAGGAAGTGCATATAATAACTTGAGTACGGAAACGAAATAAAGATTAAAGTTAACATTTATTACACGATAACTTAAAATTACTAAATAAATATCACGGAATAAATTCTCTGAAAGAAATATGAGAAATGAAAAAAAAAATAAAGAAAACTATAAAATATCTAACTTCTACTCGCAGCATTTTTGCGGATCGAGCTCGGAAATCAGATCCTACTGATATAAAATGGTTAACTAATGGGTAAGTTATACTAGCTCAGTAAGGATATCACACTATATCGCCAGCACAGAAGCAAAGATTGGTAAAAAACCAAAAACAACCAATGGAGCATTAAATTTAAACCAATACATTCATTAAAAATAAAACCATTTACCATTTTACTTACCATTGGGGAATCTGTGAAAACAACCTATAAAGACAATAACATCATACAGATCATAACTTCATACACAATCAGTAACATAGAGCATATCATAAATTCATATTAATTGACAATAACTAATCATCACCGTTTCTCGTTTCACCAGCATACTAGTATCCATGGGGATTTATAGGGGTATCCCCGCTACACGTGAACTATTTTCCTTAATAATCTTAATTCCAGGGTCGTCCCCATACCATGTCTATTATGAGCGCCAAGACATTAAACCTCAATACTCCGTCCAGTATGAGGGTGAAGCGGGTCGTTCTCATACCCTGTCCGGTATGAGCGCTAAATGATTAAGTCTCCATACCCCGTCTGGTATGAGTGCTAAGACATTAAACCTCAATACCCCGTCCAGTATGAAGGTGAAGCGGGTCGTTTTCATACCCCATCTGGTATGAGCACCAAATGACCAAGTCTCCATACCCCGTATGGTATGAGAAATGTTCACGGTATGGTTCCCTATGAACCCGGTTCGTCCACCATTCCTAGGATATCTAGTAAGACTGTCACTTTATCTATTTATTAGATCACATCCCTTTTCTGTTTATCCTTAATCTCCGTTACCAAATTAAACACAATCACCTAAACAATGAACATGCATCCGGTAATACAATCACATATCAAATCCCAAAATCATACAATGGTCAAGTAATACAGTAATACATGCATTTAAAACTCTAAAACCAGATACCATCATGGCTTTAAACTGTAAAATAAATCAACAGGAATCAACAGAGAACAATGTCCGATTTCGAGCTCCATTGGTAACCCGTAATTAATTATGCATATTTATCTAACTTGTACAAAAGACCATATTATTATTTATTCAAAATTTACATCTATGATAGGAAATAGAGTGAGGGGTCCTTACCTGATTTGACACCGAAAACTAAATGGTTACTGCACCTATGAGCAGTCCTTGAGTTCCCTGAATTTTTCTTCGAGAACTGGAACGAGCTTACAATACCTACAAATGTCTCAAATAAACCCAAAAATCAGTCCCAGGGCCCATTTGGCAAATTTCAAAAATCTGGCACGGCGACTCCATCGTGCTCTAGCGACAGCACTGCCTCCCGCGGCAATGACCTGCCTTGGGTTGGTTGTTTTCGGCCGTTTTTGGCCGAATTCAGCCAAACTTGCATCAGTTCCAGCGAAAAAACACATTTAGAGCCCTCGGTGGACCCAAAAAAATGTAGAAAACTGAAACTCAACGGCGGTGGGACTCTCCGGTACGGCGACTCCTCCAACTCACGTTACGGTTGGGTGTTTTACTTCGGTCAACCTGTAGAGAAGAAAACGATGATCACAACGGTGAAAAAGTTACATCGAACGGGAATCGGAAAGGGCCTCATCGGAGGCGTTTTTTGAAACACCTTGCGGCGGCGCGGCCTAGCTTCGGAGGCATTTTTCGGCCAATTGGCCGGTTCTTTCACTCTGATTTTGCCATAAGTTGGTTTAAAATTGAATTTCGTGCAAGAGGAGAAATTTTTTACCTCGTTTGGCGGTCGAAAATTGCTCCGGTGCGGCGGCGGGTAGCGATAGTCGGCTCCCCGGCGGCTGGGTTGTCTTCTCTGGCGAGGAGCTCTGGCTAGGGTTAGAGTTTGGGTGTGGATGAGGTTATTTATACCCATCCACTTTTGATCTGGATCGTCCATCACTTTTAATCTGGACCGTCCGATCGCAATTAAATAGGGAGTGAATCTGGACCGTTCATCACGATTCAATCTGGGTCGTCCGTGCGCGCGGGAATGGATCTCAGCCGTTCAATCATGGGCACGCAGATCACCCACGTGGTACACCACGCGTGGCATCCCGCATTAGCTCCTCTGCCACCTAGCACGTCCTGATTGGTCGGGGCTGCTGACCGAGCATCTGATGTAGTGCAATTTTTCTAAATTACTTTTTGATATCTGGTTTCCGATTTTTCTTTTAAAAATACCCGCAAAACCCAAATTTTTACCCATTTTGTCCAAAATTATTTTTAATTAAATACTTAACTAATTTTCACCCTTTTATTATTATTATTATTATTAAATCAAATTAAAATAGATTCAATTCAATTAATAAATAATTATATTTATAAAAAAATAAAATAAAAACAAAAAAATAAATGTTGGGTGTTACAACTCTCCCCCGCTTAAAAGAAATTTAATTCCTCAAATTTGTCTCCTACTCTCGATCGAACAGCTGGGGATATTAGGCTCTAAAGTCTGATTCTAGCTCCCATGTAGCCTCCTTTGGTAATTGGTTCCGCCATATAACCTTTACAAAGGGTATTTTTCAGTTGCGGAGTAACCTGCTCTTTCGATCCGCAATGCCGATCTTGTACTTCCTCGTAGGATAAATCCTCCTGGAGTGGAAGAAGTTCGTGGGCCAAGACATGAGAAGGGTTCGGGTTGTACTTACGTAGCATGAACACATGAAACACATTGTAGATCTTAGAAAGTTCTAGAGGTAATGCTAGTCTGTAGGCGACGGTACTAATCCTATTTAAGACTTCAAATGCTCCAATAAATCGGGGGTTCAGTTTCTCCCTCCTGCCGAACCTACTGATTTCCTTGAAGGGAGTGACCTTGAGGAACACCGGTCGCCTTCCTCAAATTCTAAATCTCTCCTCTGGGTGTCCGCATAATTCTTCTGCCTGTTCTGAGCCGTCTGAATGTTCTTCTTGATCTTAACTATTTTGGATGTAATCTCCTCTACCAGCTTTGGGCCGAATAGTTTTCTATCGCCCACTTCTTCCAAACAAATTAGCGATCTGCATGGCCGCCCATATAACACCTCATACAGAGCCATTCCAATACTCGTTTGGTAGCTGTTGTTGTAGGCGAATTCTATCAAGAGTAGATGGTCGTCCCAATGGACCCCGGAGTCAAGAACACAAGCTCGGGGCATGTCCTCAAGTGTACGGATTGTCTTTTCTGACTGTCCATCAATCTGAGGGTGGAAGACAATACTGAGGGACAGCTTCATTCCCATGGGTTGCTGAAATCTACTCCAAAACTGAGAAGTGAACCTGTGGTCCTTGTCGGACACCACTGTCACTGGGACTCTATGCAATCTGACTATTTCTTGGATATATATTCTTGCTAACTTGTCCAAAGGATCGGTCATCTTGATAGCCAAGAAGTGGAAAGACTTGGTAAGTTGGTCAACAATTACCTAGATGACATCATATCTTGAGCGTGCCTTAGGTAACCTTGTCATAAAGTCCATGGTTATATATTCCTACTTTCATTCTGGGATCGGTAATGGCTGAAATAACCCACCTGGGCGCTGATGCTCTGTCTTGACCTGCTGACATACTAAGCACTTAGACACAAAGTCAGTTATGTCTCTTTTTATCCCGTTCCACTAAAATCAAGGTCGCATACTTTGGTACATTTTAGTACTTCCGGGATGCATGGCAAACTTTAAGTTATGGGCCTCTATCATGATGTCTCTCTTTAACTCACTGTCACCTGGAACATACACCCTGTCCTGGAATCGGAGTAACCCATCGGTGGAGACTCAAAATTCTAAGCTAACTCCCTGTTTTGGATCATTCTTGAGGGCTACTAGGGCGGGATCAGCTGACTGAGTTTCCCTTATTCTCTGGATTAACTTAGGCTGGACGGTTAGATGACCAAAACTTGTGACTCTCCTCAAGTCCTGAAGTCGAACCTGTTGTGTGGCCCCAATTTACCTGCATTCTAAAACTATCAAATTGACTAATATACCTGCATTTTTTCTACTGAGTGCAACGGCTACCACGTTATCCTTACCCGTATGGTACAAGATATCACAATCATAGTCCTTAAGAAGTTCTATCCATCTTCTCTGATGCATATTGAGATCCTTTTGAGTGAATATGTGTTTCAAACTCTTGTAATCGGTATAGATCTGAAAAGTCTCTTCATATAAATAATGGCGTCAAGTCTTCAAGACGTGTATGATTGCGGCAAGCTCTAAGTCATGGGTGGGATAATTTTTCTCATAACTCTTTAACTGTCTAGACCCATAGGCTATAACATTCCCATGCTGCATTATAACACAACCCAAGCCTAGATATAAGGCATCACTGTAAACTGTATATCCTCCCGATCCACTCGGTAAGGCCAGCACAGGTGCAGTAGTCAGCCACTTTTTTAGTTATGAAAAACTTCTTTCACAGTCCTTATTCCACTCAAACTTGGTATTCTTCTTTGTGAGTCGGGTTAGGGGAGCAGCTAGATTAGAAAATCCTTCAACAAACCTGTGGTAATAGCCCGCCATTCCTAGAAAGCTACGGATTTCTTTAACTGATGTCAATTTCTCCCAGCCGAGCACGCTTCAACTTTTAGGGTTCACTGATACTCTATCTTGATATGATGTGTCCCAGAAAGGTGGTCTGCTCAGCCAAAATCTACACTTACTTAACTTTGTATACAACTTCTTTCCTCTAAAAACATGCAAAACTTGAGCTAGATGGTGAGCATGTTCCTTTCTGCTTTTTGAATAAATCAGGATGTCATCGATGAACATAATGACAAATTGATCTAAAAATTATCTAAAGACCCTGTTCATCAGATCCATGAAGATGACTGGGGCATTGGTTAGCCCAAATGGCATGACCAAGAACTCATAGTGTCCGTACCTGGTTCGAAAAACCGTCTTGGGAATGTCTTCTGTCTTTATTTTCACCTGATGGTAACTTAATTGCAGGTCTATTTTGGAGAAGACCTGCGCACCCTTCAACTAATTGAAAAGGTCATCAATCTTGGGAAGGGGATACTTGTTCTTGATTGTGACCCTGTTCAATCCTCTGTAATCAATATCTAGTTTCAACGTTCTATCTTCCTTTCTGGCAAAAGTGACTTCGGCACCCCAAGGGGACATGCTATGTCTGATAAAACCACTGTCCTGCAATTCAGTGATCTGTTTTCTCAGCTCCTCCATCTCAACGCGGCTCATGCAATAAGGAGCAAACAAAATAGGCTGGGTGTCTAGCTGTAAATCTATGGTGAACTCGACTTCCCTATTCATTGGTAGTCCGAATAGTTCATCCAAAAATACATCTGAAAGTCTCAGACTACCAGAATCTCTTGAATATAATTCTCTTCCTTGGGTTTGCCTAGTTAGAGAAAACAACAAAGTTAAGGTACTTGACGAATAAGAAAACTTGTCATCAAGGAATAAGTACTAAATGATTTTATTAATTTATAAGTGACTTCTCATTAGGAGGATTGAATACAACCTTCTTACTAAAATAATTTATGATGGCGTGATACGCCGCTAGCCAATTTATTCCTAAAATTACAACAAAATCCCCAATGTCTAATTCTATTAGGTCTACACTTAGTTTCCTATCTGCTATCTCTACGGCACAAGCCCTTTATACAACTTCTCCCAATAGTGTTATACTGCCAACAGTAGATACAAATAACATAGAATCAAGTTTATCAGGTAATACATTAAATTTTGATGCAAAAACAGGTGAAACAAATTAATGCGATACACCAGTGTCAATCAAAATATGAGCAAGATAGTTGCAAATAGTGTACATACCTTGTACCACGTCTGGGTCAGCTTCGGCATCCTGCTGAGTGAGGTTATAAGCCCTGCCCTAGATAGGAGGTATGTTTTGATTCTGGTTCCTTGGGCACTCTCTCGCATAATGTTAGCACTACCACATATGCGACAGGTGTTGTTGAGGCGGTAGCAGGATCGGTCCCCGTGATCCCTGTCGCAATGTTGACAGATCTTACCACTTTATACCACTAGAGCCTGAGGGGGAGCCTGGATCACTGGCCTAGCCCTCTTGTTATTTTGGACAGACACAATAGGTGCTGGTCTGCGGGGCGGAACTGAGGGTCTGAGGTTCCCTACTGCCTGAGGGAGGGTGTGAAAGCTCCTCTCCACCAGCTGTGTCTTGGTCAGAACGGCATAATAGGTCTTAAGCTCCAACACGAACAAATGTTGCCTGATCTCTGGGTGGAGGCCCCACTGGAAACTCCTAGTTTTTCTACCCTCATCCAACAGTGTCTCAGGGGAGTATCGGCCCAACTCCAAGAATTTACGAGCATATTCTGACGCAGTCATGTTCCCCTAGACCAGGTGAATGAACTCTATCTCATTCAGATGTCGGAGATGCTCTAGGAGGTACTCTGCATGAAAGGCTATTAGGAACTGTTTCCAAGTAATTGGAACAGACAGGGTGGTCTGTTTGAGTTCCCACCAGCGGTCTGCTTCTCCCACTAGCATGTAGGTAACAAGGGTGACCTTCTGCTCATAAGTCACCCCTAAGGTCTTGAAGGCCTTCTCTGTCTCTGTCAACCAGTACTCAGCATCTTCAAAAGAGGATCCCCCAGTAAAAATGGATGACTTTAGTCTCTTGTACCTCTCTATGTAGCCCGGGTCAATCGTGAGAGGAACTGTGTCCCATCGAAAAGGGACTAGGTTAGGCTGAGGGTAGACTGGGAGGCCCTGTGGTAGTACTTGTTGATACGGTGGGGGCGCCAGATTGTACTGTGCCGGTGCTGGGTGGTACTGTGGAGGAACAAGTCGTATTGGGGTGGCTCGGGATGCTCTCGCTGCAGTGGTGGCTCAACCTGTGGCAGCGGGGGAGGGTCAGGTAGCTCCCTCCTCTCCTCTCAGCCTTATTGGGCCACAATGAGTCTCTCTAAAATCTCAAATATCCTGTCCAGGTCTTCACTGAGCGAACCATCCCAGGCTACTCGGTTTAGTGAGGGTCTTCCTCTTCTCATCTCTCTGTACCTGCATGTCACAAGAAAAGGTTGAGTGATAATTTATTGTTTGGTATTTCTTTAAGTATTATTGTGTAAGGGACGAGTCCGAGGAACACGGCTCTGATACTAACTGTCACGATCCAAAAAATTTAAAAGAAAATGCATATAATAATTTGAGTGCGGAAGCGAAATAAAGGTTAAGGTTAATATCCCTTACACGATAACTTAAAACTACTAAACAAACATCACGGAATAAATTCTCTAAAAGAAATACGAGAAATGGAAAAAAATAAAGGAAATTATAAAGTATCTAGCTTCTACTCACAACCTTCTTGCGGATCGAACTCGGGAACTAGGTCCTCTTGATTTTAAATGGTTAAATAAGGGGTGAGCTACACTAGCCCAGTAAAGATATCATACTATATCGCCGGCACAGAAGTAAAGGTTGATAGAAAACCAAAAACAACCAATTGAGCACTAAATTTAAACTAATACATTCATTAAAAGTAAAATCATTTACCCTTCTACTTACCATTGGGGAATCTGTAAAAATAACCTATAAAGACAATAACATCATACAGATCATAACTTTATGCACAATCGGTAACATAGAACATATCATAAATTTATATTCATTGACAATAACTAATCATCACCGTTTCTCGTTTCACCAACCTACTAGTATCTATGGGGATCCATAGGGGTGTCTCCGCTACACGTGAACCATTTCTCTTTACAATCTTAATTCCAGGGCCGTCTCAATATCCCGTCCGGTATGAGGGTGAAGCGGGCTATTCCTATACCCCATCTGGTATGAGCATCAAATGACCAAGTCTTCATACCCCGTCCGGTATGAGACAATGTTCACGGTAGGGTTCCCTATGAACCCGGTCCGTCCATCATCTCCCAAGATATCTAGTGAGGCTGTCACTTTATCTGTTTATTAGATCACATCTTTTTCCTGTTTATCCTTAATCTCCGTTACCAAATTAAACGCAATCACGTAAACAATGAACATGTACCCGGTAATACAATCACATCTTAAATTCTAAAATCACACAGTGGTCAAGTAGCATAGTAATACATGCATTTAAAACTCTAAAACCAGATACCATCATGCATTTAAACTGTAAAATAAATCAATAGGAATCAACAAAGAACAATATCCGATTTCGGGCTCCATTAGCAATCGTAATTAATTATGCATATTTATCTAACTTGTACAAAAGACCGTATAATTATTTATTCAAACTTCACATCTATAATAGGAAATAGGATGAGGGGTGCTTACCTGATTTGACACCGAAAACTAAATGGTTACTGTGCCTACGGGAGATCCCTAGGTTCCTTGAATTTTTCTTCGGAAATTAAAACGCCCTTACGGTACCTAAAAATGTCCCAAATAAACCCAAAAATTAGTCCCATGGCCCATTTGGCCAATTTAAAAAATTCGGCTCGGCGGCTTCGCTGTGCTCCAGCGACAGCACTGCCGCCCGCGGTGACAACCCTCCTCGGGTTGGTTGTTTTCGATTGTTTTTGGCCAAATTCAGTCAAACTTGTATCAGTTCCTGCGAGAAAACACACTTAGGGCTCTCGATGGGAAAAAAACATAGAAAATCGAAACTCATTGGCGGTGGTGCTCTCCGATGCGGCGGCTCCTCCAGCTCACGTTGCGGTTGGGTGTTTTGCTTCGGTTAACCTGTAGAGAAGGAAACAGTGATCACAACGGTGAAAAAATTACATCGAAAGAGAATCGGGAATGGCCTCATCGGAGGCGTTTTTCGAAACACCCCGCGGGGGCGCCGCCTAGCTTCGGCAGTGTTTTCCGGCCAATTGGCCAGTTCTTTCACTCCAATTTGGTCATGAGTGGGTTTAAAATTGAATTTCGTTCAATAAGAGAAATTTTTTACCTCGTTTGGAGGTTGGAAATTGCTCCGGTGCGGCGGCAGCGGGTGGCGGCGGTCGGCTCCCCAACGGCTGGGTTGTCTTCTCCGGCAAGGAGCTCTAGCGGCTAGGGTTAGTGTTTGGGTGTGGATTGGGTTATTTATACTCATCCGCTTTTGATCTGGACCGTCCATCGCTTTTAATCTGGACTGTCCGATCACGATTAAATAGGGAATGAATTTGGATAGTTCATCGCGATTAAATCTGGGCTGTTCATGCGCTATCCAATCTGGGTCATCCGTGCGCGATGCAATCTGGGCCGTCTGTGTGCGTTTTGATTCTGGGTCGTCCGTGTGCGCGGGAACGGAGGTCAGTCTTTCGATCGCGCGCACGCGAATCGCGCACGTGGTTCCCCCCGCGTAGCCTCTCACGTCAACGCCTCTGCCATCTAGCGCGTCTTGGTTGGTCGGGGCTGCTGACGGGGCATCTGACGTGGTACAATTTTTTTAAATTACGTTTGGTTCCTCGGTTTTTAATTTTTCTTTCAAAAATACCATCAGAACCCAAATTTTCTCCCTTTTTTTTCCAATATTGTTTTCAATTA
>NW_019028851.1:0-16885 GCF_000150535.2 Carica papaya
AGAAGGCGGACTGCTGACCGCCAAAAAGGTAAATTTTCCTACCACTCAAAATTTGATCCGAGCATTCATGTGATCGTATCGAAGCAAGAGGGACAGTGGGTGAGCCGAAACTGAGGACAAAGTTCGACAGAGCCACCACGGTCGAAACCCAAAACCCCATCTGATGAGGCCCTTCTCGTTTCCCATTTCACGTGATTTTTTGACCACTGTGTTCACTGTCCTTTTATGTATAGGTTAACCGAAGAAGAAACCCCAGCCACGAAGGAGAACCAGGGGAGCCACCGTACTCAGAGACCCCCCCTCTCCGGTCGGTAGGTTCGATTTTTTTGTGATTTCTAGCCAACCAAGGCCCTCTTATGTGTTTTTCTGTAGGGGTACGTATAAAACCAGCTAAAACTGGCCAAAACTAGCTAAAACTGGCCAGACTGAGGCAAATTGTTATCGTGGACGGCGGAGCTAGCGTCAAAGCATGGCGGTGCCATAGTGCCAGAACCCTAAAATTGGCTAAAAAAGATTTTTAACACCGATTTTGAATTTTTTTGGGTATTTTTAGGTATGTCACGACTATTTTAGATTCTCACAGGAAAAATTCAGAAAATCTAAAACCGGTTGGGAGGTGTAGTGCACAGTTCGACATTTCAAAACACTGATTCGGGTAAGAATCCATCATCCTATTCCCTGTTACAGTAAATGAAAGGTTAATAATTGATAATTGTGTATTTTGATAAAAATTAAAAAAATCCTAACAATAATTACATGTCACTAGTGGAGCCGGAAAACTGGTTAGTGTATGTTCGTCATAAACTCATATGTGTTGCCTATTTATTTTTCTGCATTGTCTAAATTGCTTATGATTCTGCTGGATGATTTAAAGTATCATATTTAATTTCTTTCTCATTATTGATTGTCTGATTGTAATTCTTATCTGATTGACTGAGTTGAAAATAAAAGCCTTGAGTACGTTTCTCGGTTATTAAGGTATGAAGTTGTGTTGTTTGCATAAATGATGTTTAATTAATATGTGAATATGATATGAGAGGTTTATGTGCACTTGGTGTTTATTTTGTTGATGGAGATCTTTATGTGAAAGACTTACTAGGTATTATAGAAAAGAATGGACGATCCGGTATATAGGGAACTCTGCCATGAACGTTATCTCAGTCAGACGGGGCTGGAAAGTCCTATATTAGAAGGGTTTCGGAGATATAGTTCACCCTCATACCAGACGGGATATTGAGGCGATGAAATGTTTGACGCTCATTACTAGACGGGATATGGAGATGACTAGTTAATTGATAATTTGGGTATTTAGTTCACGTGTAGTGGGACATCCTTATGGACCCTTAGGGGTACTAGTAAGCAGGTAAGAAATGAAAATTATTATTTTTTGTTCACTTGTACATGAAATTAAAAAGTTGAATGGATATTGGTTTTCATAGGTTGATTTTTAGAAAATTTGTAACGGTAAGTATGAAATAAACGATTTTCTTCATAATAAATGAATTACTTAAATTAAGGGCTCCATTAGTTATTTTGTAATTTTTACCAACCTTTGTTTCCTATAACAGTTATTAGCGTGATATTCTTACTAGGTTAGTGTAGCTCACCTTTCTATTAACCATTTCAAATCAAGAGAATCAGAATCTAGATCCCGATCAGTAAGAAAGTTGTGAGTAGTTTACCTTCCGGACCTCTTCAAAAGTTAATAGAGGTTATCTCCTAGGACATTTATCTATTTGTTTTAAATTATTTATTTGATTTTTTTTACGAGCCACTGTAATAGGAACATTCTCGTAACTTTATTGGACATTTTTCTTTACTGTGTAAGGAATATAACCATAATATTATTATTATTGACTTCCTCAATTCATTTCTTTTAATGTCTTGGGTTTTTACATTTTATTTTAACAATTATAAAAATATATGATCAAACTTTTTTTTTTTTTTAAAGATTATTATAACTGCACATCATTTTTTATCCTCCTTTTTCTTTAATTTAAAAAAAAAGTAGCTTCTTTTCAATATTGGATAAGAAAGCATTGGCAATAAAGAGATGGTGAAAGGAAAAAAATTAGAGGAAAATCAATATAAACAGATTATGTACATGGCGACAAGATATGTTTTTTCTATCAAAAAATGTTGGAGAACAAAAAAGAATGACAATTTTTAAAGTAAAATTTACTATATTTATTAATTATGCAGCACATACATAATAATTAATAATAAGAACACAACTTCTTAATAAATATATATATATATATATATATATATATATATATATATACACGAAACACACAATTTACTATTTTTTGACTCTACATTATTACATAAAGAAAGTAAAGTACACCAACGATTTAATTACTTTAAAAGTTAGCAAAGAAAATCAGGATTTGAGAGGCAATTGTTGTAGTTTTTATAGTAAATTTTTGAACTTTAATTTTTTTTTTTTTTTTTTTTTTTGTCAATAGAGGAAACAAAATTTGGTAATAGAAGATCTAATTTTGTTATACTGCATTAATCTATAATCTCCACGAATACAATTAAGATGTTATAATAATTAATTTTAGTATAGCTCAGAAAGTGTAAGGCCGTTTTCTCTGTTATTATGTCAATACCAATAATAATTGATATGAAGAATTTTTTTGTATAAATATATAAAGTTTACAGGATTAACCTAAAAAAAATTATAATTATGACTATCATTTGAGACTAGAGTTTAAATAAATAATAATTTAATAATTATATTTAAATGTACTATTTATTAATACATCGTTGCCCTAGAGTTCGAAAAAAAATAAGAAAGTTATGAGACTTTTTTTATGATGAAAATTATTTAGTGCTTAGAATGTAATTTCTAGCTAAAATTCAGTAATTTGGACTTCTTTATAATATATTATCATATTACATACCATATAATTTAAAGAATTAATTCCCTCGGTCTGTCTTTTATGTGTATTTTTCATTGTTTTGGTTCGTGAGTGGAATTATTTGAGAATTTGAACTAAATGAAGATAAAATTTTGAGTTTTCAAAATTTTTTTCTTCTTAAATTTCCACATGAATTTTTTATTTTTTATTTTTTAATGTAAAAGTGATAAAATTAAAAGTAATTAAAAATTTAATAATCAAAACAAAAATTTTTAGTATTAGGTAATGAGTTACACAATCAAAATAAATGTTATTAAAAATATTTCAAATTCAAAGAATGTCTTTCTGTCTTTGGAATATCAAATATTCCCACTATAAAATATTTTAAAATTTTTATTTCTACACTTTTATATAAAACATAAATATTAAAATATATAATTTATAGTCTACATGGTAGTCAAAGAATAAATTGGAAGACAATTAAGGGCACATTTGAAACTATTGAATCTTTTTTTAATAATTTTTTTAACAAGGAAATTTATCTAAAAATATTAAATTTTTACATACTTGCAGTATAAAAATAAAAAGAAAATTCCAAATAAATCTAAATACAATTGATTGTATTTCATGAATTGAATAATACCATGGGCAGAAAGTGGCGAAGAGGCAACGGAATACATTTTCTACCACGATGGAAAGCATATTCCACTCCCACCACCAATAACCAAATTATATTTGCCTTTTTAATGTCAGGATAAGGAAACAAATGTTCTTAGGATTGTGGTCACTCTTTAAAGCTTATTTCTTATGCTAATTTTTAAATATGTTAATCAAGAATTGGGTTCCCTTTTTTTTAGCTCTTTATTTCTTCTGTCATGGAATAATCAATATATATCTTCTAGGGTTACTCATAAAAGTTAACTTTGCCTTCTTCCAAATAATTGATCCATCCTAATATTTTCTTCTTCCGCACCTATGTTTCGAATCATGTCCTACTTGACCTTCGCTATGTTTTATAAATTTCGTTTTAGAATTCTTTTTAATTATGATCAATGGTTGACTAATCAGAACAAGTATTTGTTCAGTACAACCAAATCAGTTGATACCAGAGGAGATGATGATAACGAATACGATGGAATAGATGAGAATGACAGGAATGACGACTTTGAAAGATGGGAAGATTTATCATCAAAAGATGAAGGGGACCATGATGACAACCTCAACAACAATAAGAGTAACTTGAAGAAGGATTCAGGAGGCGGTGCAGGTGGCACGAAAGAGAATGTAGAAGATGAAGATGATCAAGAAAGCGATGAAGAAGACAAAAACAATAAGAATAAGGGTGAGGGTGATGACGACAACGACGACGATAACGACGACGACGACGACGAAAATGAGGAGAATGAGGATGATAATGGTGATAATAGTGAAGAAGAGGAGAATGTTGAGGAAATAGAGAAGGAAAAAGAAAAAGATGATGATGATGATGATGATGATGAAGATGAAGACAAAGATGAGGAGGAAGCAATTCAGCCCCCGAAAAAGAGAAAGAAATGAACTCAGTAATAAATTGCTAAACTTCACCTCCCTTAAATACTATTTCATGTATGATCCTATGCCTTGTTAAATTCCTCATGCATAATTAGAACTTGACAAAAACAAAAAAGAGAGGCAATTATTATGATCAAAATAGTTAAATTAAGCATCTTATGGAAAATGTCTTACATATGTTGTATTGCTAATTTTTGTTTCACAATAATCAAAATTGCACAACTTAATTTCATTTTATTGATTTATGAAAAATAATTATTTTTATTAATATAAAAAATAAAATAATAGTAGATAAATATATATTGTTGATTATTATGATTTCACATCAAGTCAGTAATAACAAACTAAAATATTTTTATTTTCTAAATAAGCCTAGTTTTTTTTTTTTTTTTTTTTTTTTTTTTTTTTTTTTCTTTCTTTCTTTCTTCTTTATAAAATTTTTAGTTATTAAAAACAAAGAGTACCTATTAGCACTGATATTGTCTATTGAGATTCTACTAAAATACTTAAGAATATATATTTTTTAAAAGCCATTTTATTTTCTCTATTCATATATATGCTTTTACTTTTTAACTCATCAACAATTTAGTGCATCATGAAAAGGAAACGTATTCTCTCTTCTTGCATTGTCTTAAAATGTTAACATACCATTTACTCGACCCTAAATATTTGGACTTCAACTCTTTATATATTTATATTTATATATATATAACTACAAGAAAGAAAAAGGAAACAAAAAACAAAGACTCTAATGCCTGCTTAGATGGACCATTTTATACCAACTCTTTTAAACACTTCTACAATAAGCTCACCCTAAAATCCAAAATTTTCCATTTCAAGTTTAGCCAGTTTAATGAAATATAAAATTGAAATTCAATTCGTGAACTTTTATAAAAAAGCATAGCCTTGTCAAGCTCAATTGGAGAACTACTTAACCAAACTGTCTTCCTACCGGGATCCACTATTAACTACCCAGATGTATTACACCATCATCAAAGAGTAACTGTATATAACACAACTCAAGTTGAGTTACTGTATTGTCCCCTGGGAAGGAATAATAACAATTACATTATATTAAAAAAAGAAGAAGAAAGAGGAGGATTTTCAAGAATTTCTTACAGTTAACTTTCTAAGATTATAAAGTATAGTCGAACAATATTTTGGCCAATTTTCTTTACTCGTTAGTGGCATAATATTATTTCTGAATTACATCACAATCTAAAGGCTTATAATAAGGACTGAGCAACCAAAAATATGGAGCCAGTGGATTTCCACACTAGTAATTGATGTCAAGATGGAACCTGACTTACCAATTCATAGGAGGCCCAGGGTTTTCAACTGCTGAACATGTTCAGGTGGCAGAGGAGGAGGAGACCAGTCAGATCCTGTACTCTCACCGTCAACATCCTCAACGACGTATTCCTAAAACAATATATAAAATTCAGAAACCCATAAAGAAATTGAATTACGACAAAATAGATAGCCATGACCATACCCACAGGAAAGATGCAGCAAGGAGTCAATTCAGAAGCCTAAATAAATAACATGCTAAAGCTATGGCCTTTGTTTTCCTCCAGGAAGCAAAATGAATCGACTCAGAAGAGCAAGAATAAAATAAACATATACAAAGAATGTGTAGAATAAAATCAGAAATTTTGAGAAATTCATTTACAAATATGAAAAATTATTCTATATAACGGTAAGTTATCTCGTATCACACTTCCACTTATAGTTTGAGAAAAATCTCTTCCCATAAATTTTATTCGCTAACTCACATTTTTATTAAATTATTATTAAAAATGTAATACTACATCAGAATGCACACATTATACAAAATAATCTTCCTGCAAATCTACAGTCAATTCAATCAGAAAACAAAAAAACAAGAAAATCTTCCCAACATTTTAAAAAATAACACCATATGAAATTTCATGTTGAACTGGAAAAATATATTCTAGATTCCACCTATTCCAATTCAACATAGAACTCTTTATAAGATTAATTTTTTTAATCACCCTAATAAGATTACATCCTCTCCTTGTTAAACTAAATATCTATTTGCAAAATAATTCCATAAAATTTTTGAATTTGTTCCAAACATAACCTTAGTTTAACTAAGAACTGATATAAATTCTATTAAAATATAAAAACTATCTTATATAGAATTTTGTGTGAAATTTCATAATTTTCCTCATCTTCTAATAAAACTAAGTTTGGATTTGCAAATGATTTTTACAAAACCTCTATAGTATTCCAAATATAGCCAAAAAACATTGATCTACCAAACCTAATATAGGCATGTTTCATGTGAATTTGGAAATCAGATACGTCTGAAGTCCAATGGATACTTCCTGAATGCATGAGTATGCTCATTGGATCTTATTCTCTTTAGTTAGCTAACTTTGTCTTTTCAAAGACCCCAATTTCATGCTAGTGCAAGCAATTAGGCCTAATAGGCATCTTTTTGGCATCCCATCATGGACAGTAAATTGATACTATGCAGTACATTCACAAAATTTTGTAGACTCACTTTTGTTAGCATCCGTTTTGCCAGTATGTGATAATGCCGCTGCCAAATACGTTGACCAACCATCGTTGCTACCAAAACACTGTAGAATATACCAATTACTGTAAATAATCCCAGCATAATTAATGCCATTATAAACAGTAATGGTAACCCTGCTTCACCAGCACCTCCTAAGCAACCACATTCAGTGGCTGTGCTAGCACAACTTTCAAAGCATGTGGTACAGTCTGTCCACATACAAAGAGTCCCAGGTAAATGGCAATCTGCACAGATTCTACAAGAATAACAAAAACGAAAAGAAGTATAAGTTTTTGTTGATCTGCATCAATCTCTTTCAATGGAATGTCGAAGATAAGATTTTAATTCCATCCCATGAACAAACAGTAAATGTAGGTTCCTGTACTTAAATGAAAGAGAAATTACATAGATGGCCTTTTTGATGCTAGAATATAATTATAACCAGGTTCGTTGTTTCTCAAAATAACAACTACTAATTTCATAAATTTACCTGTTCTTAGTTACTTATTTATACAATATATATTCTTATACACTTTCAGTTCTTAGCTTCCTCATTATATAAGCTAAAATCATCATTTTATTTGTATTTTTTTTAGTAGAATTGCTTGTTGTATTTCTATTTTATATTACATAGTTACATGTATAGCACGACATATATTCAAATAACCTTTAAAAACATATTATTTAATAGCTGTCAAAAGATTGAACTGAAATGAACTTTATATGTTTATTATCTAGACAATAAGTCATTATTTTCGAAGAATAAAAAATCCATTTATAACTACACTCAACCTTAACGACCTCCATATAATTTACACTAAAAGTAACATAGGCCTCCATTCGTGGCAAGTATGCATGTATATAATATCATTCTTCTAAACTGAAACTGCTTCAAGACAGTTCATAACATCAGCTGCCCAATAATCTAGTACTAGGAAGGACATTGGCTTCATTCTACGCTATTAACATCTCAGAAAAGAATGGTCTACACTTCACAACACAGAGACTATAGAAATGCAAGGTTAAGGTATAATTAAATGAATGCACATGGTATGATAATGAAGTAGCCTTCTGGTACAGAAAAATATATTTCTTAGAAAGGAAGAACATACATAGTGCAAGGATATGGTATGATCTGAGAAATAACAGATGAAAAACAAAGAGAGAAATTAACTAGAAAACAATGTAGCAGCTTGATCCCATTGTAGGATTGACAAGATACCCCTAGACAATCTTGTGCCTTGCCCAACAAAGAAGCTTAAACACTTAAAACACCACTTCGTCCCAGCTGTAATTTTGGATTAAACAGTGTCTAAAAATCCTAGCATTTGCATTCCAACAACAGCATCCATGTGGCACCAAGAAGTGGGTACCTCCTCAAAAATCCTTATGCAGTAGATTGATCCCTAATTTAGGATCTGTGTATGGGTAGAAATAGAGATATCATAAAGAGGATTTTCCTACTGTTATCTCTCTGATGTTTACTAAAATTAACTGCTACAGATGAATAAATTTAAGCACAGCAGAGACTATTTCATAACCTTAATGCTGCATAACAATAGAGAAACAGGCAACAGTTATAGTCAGAACAGCAACCAAATCACATACAAATAAGGTGATAAACTCTCATTGGGACTCTTGACTTTTAGCAGACCACTGTGTTTATCCAATTGAGTACTGTGGTCAAAACAGAGGTTATAAGTTCAGAGGGAGCATTTTCCTTCCAAGAGGACATAGTGAAGGTCAAATTTCAATTTCAGGGATGATGGGCAAAGAATTGTAAAAAAGGATTACGGGTAGATGTTTCCACGGAGTCCAAAGACGAAGTCACACAGTCAAGTCTGGAAGAAAAATTAAACTAACAAAAATTATAAGGTTCTCTTTGTACGAGAGGAAAACTATTCTTGATATCAAGGAGGATCTTTCTTTCTGAGAGGATATATTGGCCAGGGTCTTAAGAATCCTAACTTTTCCAATATTTCTTATTTTTTATTGATTTTGATACCAACAAAAACAACAAAAGAAGCCAAAATTACAACAAAATGTAATTATTCTTATTCTTTCAATAAAAAATAGAAGGGTAAATTATAAGAGGTCCTTGATGTTTTGGTATTATTACAACTTGGGTCATAATTTTCCAAAAATATCAGTATTGTCCTTCCATAAATTAAAATATTATTTTTAAATTATTTATTATACAACATGTCCCTGTGCAAACTTTCAGTTTATTTTACACTCTCATTTAGCTTCTTCTTTGGCATAAAAGCTATAATCTTTATTTTTTTGTATTTTTCCAAACAAATTATCTGTTTCTTTTATTATCACAGTCATGTTAGTGACACACAATGTATATTTCACTAGTTATTAACATTGTTTAAAAAATTAGACTGAAATTGACAAAACATGCTTGTTCTATAGTGACTGAGTTTTTAATTTGAAAACAAAAAGAATAGATCCAGCTGTAGTTATACCTAAAAGACAAAAACCTACAACTAATTTACCTAAACTACATTGTGATTGATGATTTTATTCTTTCTAAATGGTGATTACACAAAAAATTTTGGTTTCACATCCAATGATGCAGACAAAACCTTTTTGGTAATCCAAGGGCTATTCAATGGAAGTTGACATAATTCTTTAATTGCATTACAAAAGGCTTATGAAAAGCTATGTTGCATGTTTGTTCATTCAGTTCTCAACCTTTTCTCTTTTTCTCCCATTTTATTCTTGTTGACCTCATGTGGTTCTTTAAATTTTCTATTCTCATCTTCAGCAAGAAAAGAAAATGCTACTCTCATGAATCTAACCACTTCAAAACCTTATTATGATGAAATTTGTAAATGCTGTAACTTTGCACATATTACACTAGATTGTCCATGCATGTCAACCCTCTCTGGCCCAGTATGTCTACCTCGTCATGCAAGAAAAAACATATAATATTGCTAGATCAGGAAATAGTCAATATAAAAGGAATATTCATTTATTTCAACCAAGATAAAAACATGGACAACCTAACACCAAAAAGAAAAAGATGGGAATAGATGATGAAAACTATCAGAAATAGAGACAGTTAAGCTCCTATAACTTCTGAAACATTTCTAAATCACTCTACTATATAACACTGATGATAACAACAGCAATAATGACACAGACTAAAACTAAGACAATCACAAAAATAAGAAAACAAAACAAAAATGGAAATGGTAGTAAATGTCTAATTTAGTAACTGAGTAGTTTTCCTAGCACATCAGGATTGTCGTAATGGTCAAAGAAACAGCAAAAGGCAGTATGAATCACTTCATGGGTATCAACTCAGCAAAAGATTAGGAATAAAACACCAAGTAAATAGAGGGGGAAAAACAGTGGAGTCGATCATACCCAGGCTGACAGCAACAAAGACATAATTCTCGACAGGGCTGGGCTAGATCATTGCGTACTCTTCGATCATAACATGTAATGAAGCATCCGGATAGCCCCAGTAAAGCGAAAAATAACAGAGCTCCTGTACTCCACAATATCGTTAATTAAAACCCAGAAAGCAGTATGAATAATTGAGGCAAGGTTTAAAAATTTAGCAAATAGAAACACCAGACCAGCAAAATTAATCAAGAGCAAGAAGATTGTTAAAACTCCACAAGAAATTGATTGGCTATGCATAGCAACCCAACAAATTAATTGGCTAAGAAGAACAATGGAAACCAACAAGAACCAAAAGTGATGAAAATGGGAATTGTCACACAAATGACTAAAGATGCATGGTAGAGGATGAACTTTAAGCATGAACAAGGCCAATCTTGTTACAACTGTTAGCCAAATGATCAAGCTCTCTCTTTTTCTGGGTCATTTCAGTTTCTCCAATGCCAAGATTCATAATGTCTACTACAATTAAGCATTTAGCAAAATGTTAAAATTGATATTTATGCATATGAACCATTCTGGTCTTTTCTCTCTGAGATTTAGATGCAAAAGCTGGCCCCTAACCTGTGCTTTTCAGCACAAATCAACAATATACAATTTTATAAATGCTGCAGGGAAGGACCAGTTCAGATGGCCTCATTGAGAACATAAAGAAATCAAAAATGAAAAAATTGTAATATTAAGGAATTTAATTAAAATTATAATATTTAAAATTTTATATACTTGAATTTTTTAGGTTATCTAGGAAATTAATCATTAGAAATATTATTTAGATTCCTGCCATGATTAGGACTTAGTTTACATTTGAGAAATATATAAAAGACTAACATTGTTAATCCTTTAGATATGCCTGTGATGGATGAATTTTGATAGTTACTAAAACTTTATGATCCACGACCTCTTCTTTTCCTACCATTTTCTGGCTATTACCTCTTTCTTCCTCCGACATTCTTTTCGTCCCATATTAATTGGTACTAGAGCTTCTTGTTCTTCTAGTTCATAACTCTTCTATGATAGAGGCAAATATCTCTCTATATATATGTAGTTACAGAACTCTATCAAAGTAAGCAAAGAAGAAGTAACTTAGAAGCTGCTAGCAATTTTGCTGCAGCAGTAAAATAAAGAAAATATTGCTGCTGTAACTACCTGACTTTCTGAACTTATTTTTCTGACTTTCTGTAGACTATTTTTCACAATTTTTAGGGACAGTTTGCCATAGAAACTGCTACGCTGCTTATGAATAACTGCTACAACTACCTAAATTTATCTTCCTAAACTTGGTCAACTTTAACGACCAGACAAAATTTATTCGATACATACTACCATATACAAACATATAAAAGACCCATTAAACATAAAAAAAATATTCAAGTACCTAAAACTAGAAATAATTAATTCTAAACAACAGTAGTAACCAAAATAATAATTAATAATAATTATTATTATTATCAGCATCATCATCATCATCATTATTGTTGGTGCATAGGATCCCCAATGTCAGCATTGTTTTAGCAAAGTTTAAGCTAGAAAGAGAAGACACTGAGAGAAAGAGAAAAGAGAAAGATGAGGAGAAAGGGAGAGCAAAAAGAGGAACAAAGGAAGAGAAAAGGATTGAAGAGAGGGAGAGAAACCAAAATTTACATAAAAAAGTGCTTCAATTCTATTCCAATAACAATATCATCCTCACTACATCAAATATCTTTATATCGACAAAAAAGGGTTTCAAAAGTGCAAGTTAGACACTTGAGATTGTCATTATCTTTGTCCTACAGGAGATGATACAAGTTGGAAACTTGCCGTGGCAACCTCCTTGGTCCAACATTTTTTGACTAATTGAAAGTGTAGCAAAGTGCCAACTCGTCTTAAGAATAATGAACAGAAAAAGAAAATTAAAATAATTCCTAATTTCAACTAATACGTCCTAATAGTCTATATAACATAAAAAACATATGAAAATAGAAAAGTTACAAACATTATAGAAATATTTTATAATACTAAATTTTCATCTTAGCTTCTTCTCGTTCTGCATCAGCAACAAGCATATAGTTACAGAATTCCTCTTAGAAAAATTATCTGGTAACAGACAACTTAGTCAATGCTCATATGCATATCAACGATGATTCAAGATATACATTCTATTATAATGAATGTGCAAGAAAAAGGCAACTTCTGGTTGCCCCCTCTTTCATCCACTATTTTTGGATCAATCAAAAGTGTAGCAGAAGGTGCCACTTGATCTTAAGAAAAATGAGAAAAAAAGCAAAAAAGAAAAGATCAAAATGTTTCCCAAGTTTAGCTACTATGTATTAAATAGCCTACATAATCTAAAAACACAGGAAAATAGAAAAATTTACATAAAGATTACAAAATAATTTCTAATACTAAAAACATTCCATATTAGCTTGTTCCCATTCTCATCAGCAGTATGTTTAATAGGTACAGCATTCCAAATAGAAGAATGTATGGTAATACACAATCTAGTTCATACGCCTACGCATATTAATTATGATGCAAGATACATGTTCTACTGTGATGAATGTGCAAGAAAAGGCAACTTGGTCCACTATTTTTGGATCAATCAAAAGTGTAGCACAAAATGCCACCTGATTTTAAGAAAAATGAAAAAAAAGGATGGTACAATCAAAATAATTCCTAAGGTTGGCTAAATTTCCTAAATAGTCTAATAAGTAAAAACGAATTAAAAAAGAAAAATTACATATAAAAATACTTTCTAATACTAAAAAAATTCTATCTTAGCTTCTTCCTGTTCTGCACTAGCAAAATGTTTAATACGTACAACATTCCAGTTAGAAAAACATATGGTAATACACAGCTTTACTATTTTGTTAACAAGACATGAAGATATCTAAGCGAGTTCATGCCCCTATTCGTACTAATGATGACACAAGATATGTTTTCTACTACGATGAATGTGCAAGAAAGAAGCACCCAACAAAACAAGTTGGCAACTTGAGATTTCCATCAACGTTTGTCCAATGGGAGGTGGCACACATTGGCAACTTGTGGTTGCCACCTCCCTGGACCACCACTTTCTGACCAATCAAATGCGTACCAAAAGGTGCCATTTCATCTTAAGAAAAATGAAAATGATAAAATCATATTATTCCTAGCTTTAGTTAATATGTCCTAAATAATCTATACAATATAAGAACAGATGAAAATAGAAAAATTACATAAATATCATAAAAATACTTTGTAATACAAAAAACACTCCATCCTAAATTGCTTGTTCGCTTTCTGCATCAGCAACTTGTTTAGTTGGTCCAGCATTCCATTTAGAAAACATCTGGGAATACACAACTTAGCTCTTTTTTAAACAAGGTATAAAGATATTAAGCCCAAGTGCATACTAATGATGGTTCAAGCTATGAGTTCTACTATGATTAATGTTCAAGAAAAGGCACCACAAAAGAACATTGATTATGAGAAACACAGAAAGGCACCACACAGAACATTAGTTATGAGAATCACAGAAAAGAGAACTACTTAAGGTTCTCAAGATTTTACCACATAGATAGTAGAAACTAAGCTCGCTGTCAAAACCCCAAGCATGGCGAAGCCAGGACTGCTGGTAACCATCGACTAAATACACCAAATACCCCAATGAAGCTATTACCTGAATCAATAGATACTAGATGAATAAGAATATGTAATAAGTACATATATAAATGATGAAAATACTAATAGTCGAAAGAAAGTCCAAATACAGAAATGAAAAAACCAAGCTGTTGTCTTAGTGGTATCTTTTTCCTCTTGCAAAGAGGAGCTCATAGGATTAAATTGTACCCCTACAACTAGGGTCATAACTCAGATTTCACAGGTTGTTATTAATAGTCAAAAGAAAGTCCAAATACAGAAATGATAAAAACCAAGCAATAGTTCATAAAGCAACATTTCACAAGTTGTTGAATCGAGATTCATATTGTGAATCAAAATTCTATTTCTTTTTTTCAATCAAGAATTGTGAATAAGAACATAGTTCATAAATCAGATTTTGCTATCATGAATATCTACTATTCAAACAAAAATACTTACAATTTTCTTTCACAATTAAATCTTAGACAAGTAATAAAGTAGACAACTAAAAAGAGTACTTGTTTTCAAAGAAAATAGCGTAGAAAAAAATGGGAAGTCTTCTTTTTTATTCAAAAAGATTATTTGCCTCTTTTTCAACTCATGTCAAAATCATCCTAAAAGTTAAAGAATATATTTCATTTTATTTTTATTTTCTATATATTTTAGATCCAACCAAATTGTATCGGGCATGATTTAAGTACCATTCAATTCGATTTCTGCAATCCATTATTGAATCGTATGATAAACCTATTATTCTTAATAAATTGCAATTTATCTAAACAATTCAAATTATCTTGAAATTGAACCAAACCGAAATTTGAATCACAAATTATATGATTCTCAAAACAATGCAACAAACTGCATATGGAGAATAAAAAATTATACTTACAAGCTGGACAGCAAGAAAAATAGATAGAATGTCTCTAGTAACAAAGAAGCGAAATTTCAAGGTCCGCCATTTCCTATCAGCAGCAACATGCACCCTCAGATGGTAAGGGGCCTTACAGGTTGTGCAATGAGCAAATGCAAACCCTTCCTGGAAAAAAACTAAGAATAATATATTATAGTGTGTCAAATAAAGTTAAAAAACACTTAAATGAAAATCGAAAACCCCGCAAATGATGTTTATAAATTTCTCATTCATTTGGCATAAACCACCCAGAACCAACTCCCTCCCAGAAAGCTTCTGTCCTTTGGGATCAAATCTTCTTTTATGTAATGAACACAATGAACCACTTGTAAAACATTACCTGAGTTGTTCACAGAGACAGAGAAAGAAGAGCAGCAACATCCAAATACAGTAAGCAATACCAAATTCATTCAGTCAACATCAAATTTTGGACAATGCAGTGATCCTAACTCTAAATTTATCATCTAGGAGACTAAGGTAACAGTTACATCTACAATGAAATGTGTAATTAAGCAGCACAAAAAAAGAAGACTGATATCTGCGACAGTATCTAAGCAAAGTCTCCATTAAGGCAAACCACCAAGCTAGCCTGTTTATAAATTAGCAAGCAAGTTACTAGCAAATTTATAGACTGATTTTTGTTGGATTCAGTTGTAACTATGATTTGTAGTTCTACTAAGAGGCTCTAGGAGGATATATTATCCTCCGTCATTGTACTCTATCTTTTCTTGTCTTTAAAATACTTCTTTTTCTATAAAAAAATGGCTGGATAGTTTCTTTTCACAAGGATATGTTGCATATATAGAATCTGATGCTTGAGATTATAACTTGCTGATAGGACCAATATATTATCAAAATCACAACATAGACATGCATTTGAAGCTCATATTTGCATCCAGAAGTCCTAGCAACATGAATATCTAATAACCTCTAAAAACATCTAGTCATGTCAACTAAAATGGAATAAGTTCAGAATCAAGTGACAAGGGAGCTGCAGAAGTATAACTGACCAAGGTACACAGTATAACAACTGTACACTAGATACCAAATATAGAATCAGAAAAACAGATATCAAACCCATACCTTCACAGCTCGCCAATGATCCAAGCACTCCCGGTGTACATATTTTGATGTCCCTTTGCACTTGCACGGTGCAATAAAATCCCTACCTGAGCATAACAGATATGAGACATGAGAAGCATAATAATAGGCGGAGATAGATCCTACTCAACTATGAAGCATAAACTTAATGGCTATCAGAGAATCACTAACTTTTCATTTTATGAGTAGGATAAAATCTAGAAGACCGAGCATGTAGATCAGTAGAAGCATGTGTTATATCTTCCTACCTTTACTAACTATAGCTTCGGTGGTTTTTATTTCTTTTACTCTTGTTATTCTGCCTTTACCCACAATAGCATGTTGACATCTCTGTTCTTCCTTTGCTTCAGGTTGGAGAATTGTCATATCAAATTAAACAAAATCTGCTAACCAAATCTTTCTAATGCACATCCCGAAATGCATTTAAGATATCTTAGTTGAATTTGCTTACAACACTCCAAAATCGAAAAAAGTGTAAAACACTGATGCAGAATGGACTAGCACTAAACTTCTTAAATACTTACGAAATTTTAATTGTATTAAATGTAAAAGTACTATACTATTTAAAAGTCTATATTATTGAGTAGTATTATTATAGTTTAGTAATTTAGGATTTTCTTCTTATTAGCATGTTTCCTATTTGTTTTAGAAATAGTATTCCTAATTCAACTAGTTTACTATTTTTTAGTTTAATTCTGTTTACAAAAGTTACTTTAAAATCATTATAAATAACTTTTGAATTTTACCTATTGGGGGAATTCAGCTATTCAATAATATTTTGAGAATTTCTCAATATTTTGGTTCTATGATGCAATTAAACTCTTAAACATTGATACCTAGATGTCCAGGCTTTTTATCTCCAAACCCCTAATTGGACAAGTCAACTCTATTTTTCCT